>PVKA01032757.1:0-25008 GCA_004027165.1 Ctenomys sociabilis
GTGTGTGTGTGTGTGTGTGTGTGTGTGTGTGTATTTGTCTCCTTCTTTATCAATAGACAGCTCCTAAATTTGTCACCAGGACATAGAAATGACAAAAAGATTTAAACTGAGGATGGACAATGGTTTCATGCTTTTCTTGGTGTATTGATCTATATAAAAATGTGATAAGCTGTTGGATCTTAGCCTATATATCAAACTACAAATACAAGCTGGTACTTCTTGCTGTCAAAATCTCTGATGAAAAGAAAACTGTCCTTCACACCATAGAAAACTAATTGAATTCTGAAAGAAAGATAAGTATCCTGCCTCCACAGCTTAAAAGCAACATGTATTTGCGAGACATTATGGGTCAAGTTATAACAGTAACTATATGATAAAAATGTAAGTGTAAATGTAATTTAAAAGAACAAAATTTAATGAGGGTTGCAGACTCGGCCAAGCAAACCAATGTTTCATAAATAAAATAAAACAATCATATCAGGCTATTAATTAAATTTCAGCTGCCAAATAACCTATGGAGAGTGTAAGGAAGGCATTCATACTTCCCCTCAAATTTCGTATGATTGATGCTTCCTTGCCTTTAAAGCCTCAGCTTAAGTTCTGCCTTTCTGAGAAGACTGATTATGTACATTTCATTTCCTGTAATTATTTCCAACACAATTCTGATGTTTTCACATGCAATTCTGATCATACTAGTTATTGGTAGCTTTTTTCTGTTGTCTGTCTCTCCATGTTGCAATCTGTGAGAATCTAGTATATTAATTACTAGCTACTCAGAATCTGAGATAGCTTCTGTTGTACAGGAGGCTTTCAGTAATTTCTTGGATGAAGGAGTAAGTGAATAAAGGAGTGGACTGAAGAGCCAATGAGCTGAGAAGATTAGACTGAGATCTAGGTAAGTTTTCACAAGTCAACCAAATAAACTCTCACCTTATCTAGGCAGAAACTGGCCTTGTAGGTCTAATATGGCAAAGGGATGCTCTTTCTTTCTGAATCATCATTCAGTCAGAGAGAGAGCCTTTTGTCTCCCAAAAAATATCACCCCTGCTAAGAGCAATTGCTCAGCTCATGCACTGAGCTCATCAACTGCTTATTTATCATGGGGTTTTCATTCCAAGATAAACAGAAAGCCTATACTTGCTTTGTCAAGAGCAAAGAACACTGTTCAGTAGTATAAATGTGAGCATGTATTTAATAGTCTTGATCTTTTTTAATTTTATGAGAATTTTAATTCATACCACTACATCAGGTAAAGCATCTTTCTACTTCATCAAGATCATGCTTACTCAGATACTATTATTATGAGAGGTGGACACACAGTGGATCTGTGTGCCTAGATGTGTCTAAATGGGCCCATCTGATCTAAAACATATGAATTCTCCAGCCATCACTTTGTACTAAGTCTTCAAAGGCTCACATTTGCAGCAGTGGTATTTTCCCTTCTGTGATAAAGGAGAGGGAGCAAAGCACCCCTGGCCTGTGGTAGGTGATCAGACCTCTTAGCTCAGCCTCACTGTTACCTTAAGCTGTTCTGCTGCTCAGTCAGGCCATTCTGTTCTCTTGGACACAAATGCTTTCACAGAAAGTCATCAGCCAAAGCCCCTGAGACTGTGACAAAGTGAGATAAATACAAGCTCACTGTGCAGCTCATGAAACACAAAATGTTTCTTCACTCACTTCATGAGTAACTGCTACTTCCTCACTAGTCACGGCTTTGTCCTCATTCAGCCTGCCCCTCCTATCAGATTTACTGAGTGACCCATCCATGTAATTTCCCTATCTCCCCACAGAGTAAGTTCCACCTTCTCAGACCTTCCCCAAAATTACCAACCAAAATTCACATCCTATCTCCTAAGTCCTTGCCACAGAGGAAGCCTATACTTGATGTTAAGGAAGCAGTACATCAAATATTATTTGACAATACTGCATAAGGGACAAATGCTAAATTCAATCTGTTAAAGAACAGGCAGGAGAGACTTTAAATGCTAGAGTGAGCTGGTGGAAAAACACTGAAGGAGTTTCCTCAGGGGAGGAGAAATGTGATTTAGGTCATTAGTATTTGCCAGTGGTGTTTATGAAAGTTAGACACCTCCCTACCACAAAAACCAATAAATTTGGGGTTCTGTCTGCTTCCATGATTACATTGTGAAGAAACATCTCACAGGTTCTTGATCAAGATGCTTCTGGGTTATAAAACTATTAAGAGGCTGAGTGAAGACTTGCTTCTCAAAAGGTAAGAGAATAATGGCAAGTTTTCTAAATAGATATTGTAAGCGAAAAAGATCAAAGGCCCAGAGTCAAGGAGAATTGTGTCTAATGTCAGGTCCAGCCAAAGAGAACTTCCAGGCCCTCCTGGCCAATCCACTCTGTGATGTGTGTTCTATCTTACTACAATTAGAAACAAATGTAACTCATTGAAACAGACACATTCCTGGTGACCATTTGGCTGAAGAACACTGGCAAAGTCAAGAGAAATTAAATTTCTGAAAGAAAATCATGGTTTTTCCACTTGTGATGGATAAAAATCCATTCTCAAATTTAAAAAATAGTTTTCCCTAATGACATTTCATGTAACCTCTTGATCTTTTGATGAGTTCATTACAGAAAGAGTGGAATGTAGCTTTGTGGTGAATGGCTGGATGTTATTAATTTCTTATTCATCAAATGCATATTTAATTTTGAAAGCACAGGAATGTCAGATGTTCCAGGTATCTGTCACACGTGACAGTACCTACCTGGATTTCACTTTCTTCCAGGGGTCCCTGACAGGAATATGATGAGCTCCTAACATGCTGAATTCTTGTTAGATACCTTATTAGTCTGATTTAACAAAATATCCAAAGATATATTGTAGCTCAGAGTTTAAAATGGAAGAATCAGAGTCTAAATGTTTTAATACCCAATTTACTAAGTATCTCTAACGCTGACTAAGGAGGATTTTGGTTTCTCTGTTATGTCCAATTTTTTCAGGGTTTGAAATATGTAGAATATTAAAAATGATAGTACAGAAAATGTTTATATATAAGTCAAAGATCTACAACTTATAGTTCTTGGATCAAGTCCAGCTTATGACTAATTTTGTAAAAAAAAATTTTAGGAAACAAGCTACACCCATTCACATTGGTACTGTCTGTGATGACTCCAAATATGGAGTGACATTATAACGCATACATGACAGCATGCTTAGAAGGGACAAGATCATTTTTACTGCAAAACCTAAAATTCTACTGTGTGGCTCTTCACATTACAAAGGTTCTAATCCTGGATTGGGGTTAACAAGTAGAAAAATAGTCTGCCAGAGACCTATTTAAATTTCTTTTAAATACAAAAACAAACAAATTATACCTTCTGATTGTAACTTCTCATTTATTTTATTTGGCATACAACTAAGTTGCCCAGCCTCTGGATTCTCCTGCCTCAGCTTCATTCATGGCTAGAATTATGGTTCACACTACCAGACCAGAAACAACTTCCAGCTTTATGCCAACAATATACACCTGCATATGCACAAATTATTATTGCATCATATGAGTCTACTAAAACCAAAAGAAAGCTGCTGTCATCCTGAGAACATTGCTTTATTCATTGTACTAAGTAACTTTTTTCTGGTAGTGCCAGGGATTGAACTCAGGACCTTATGCTTGTTCAGCAATTACTTATTCCACTGAGCTATCTTCCAGGCCCTGTACTAAGTAACATTGCTAGAAAAAGAAAATATAGTAGTGTTCACATGATCCATGTCACCCATTTGATGTTTCTGTCGAATATCTTTCCCAGCCTATAGCCTTTCTTTTTGATCATTAAATAGTGTTCATCAAATTCCTAAATCCGTTACAGTTTCTCTTCGATCTACAAAACATTACGCTAAAGGCATCTATTTTAAAACTCTGCGATGACTTTAAGCATAACATTTCAGTGACATTACAATCCAAATTCTTGTCCTAAATTTGCTGAGTTATATATTCTGATTTCTCACTTAGCAGTATGTATGAGAAAGAGGCAAATGCCAGACAGGCTGTGATATCACACCAAGGTAACAATGTTAGCCAACACTTCTTTAAATGTTTATCCCCTAGTGAGAACAGGAAAGGAAGGCCATCCTAACTGGCCCATCTTTCACAAGGAGCAAAGTGACATCAAGCTAGTAGACTACATGTGGGTGCTCTAGTGCTGTTTTCAGCCTTTTCCAAGTGTGGTTTCAGGAGAGTTTGCTTCCCTGGGAACCTCAGGCTGGCTGAGGTTTCTGTCTCCTGATGGTCTTCATTTGCAACTCAAAAGAAAACACAATGGGGTCGTCCAACTTCACCCCTAGGAAAAAAAGAAACTGTCTCATCAGAGGTAAGAAAAGAAAGAAGGTGCTGCTCCAGCCATTATGCCAGGGAGAAGACCTACTGGGGAGGGAAGGGTTTCTTCTCTCCAGCTCTTTTCTTTGCTATAACTCATGAGACAGCATCTCAGTTAACTCAGATAACTCTGGAGAGGGACTCAAAAAGAAGTCCTAAGTGGCCTGTTCTGGGCACACAAGGAGAGGAATAATGAGTATTGGGCCTCTGAGAACCCATGCCTGCAGCTGAGTGCCATAAGTCTGCATCTGCCCTTCAGATCCATACTCACCCATTTCTCAGGGTCCCCTCTGCTCCCAGAGCCAGAGCATGGGAACCACATCAAAGGGGGCTGTTAAGGACTGGCTGCAGGAGAGGTGAAAGAGCTTTCAGGTTCTCACTCTACTTGTGCTTTCAGAGACTGCAATATGTAAAGCTGGAGCAGCCTTGAAAGAGAGACCCATCTGTTCTACTTCCCTGCTGAGTTGTCTGAGATTAGCTCTAAGACTTTCCCTAGGATCAAAAGAGCTTGCTCTGTAGAAATCCTCCCTCTTCCCTTCACACCTGGAGAAGGTAAGAAACCCACTGTCCTGGTTCCTCAGTGTGATCACTGTACCTTGTCTGATACATTCTTTACTCCCTCTCC
This sequence comes from Ctenomys sociabilis, assembly GCA_004027165.1. Classification (NCBI taxonomy): domain Eukaryota; kingdom Metazoa; phylum Chordata; class Mammalia; order Rodentia; family Ctenomyidae; genus Ctenomys; species Ctenomys sociabilis. The sequence goes on from PVKA01032757.1 coordinate 4,969, forward strand.
ACACCTTTGCAAAGCATATCTCTGACTAACTGCCTTGAATCGTCAGAATTTGAATGGGCCAAATGGAGTCAAGAGATCTTAATAATAAAACATATACACCTGCCTGGAGTGTAGCTTCAACAGAACAAGCAACGTGGCAGTGAAGTGTCTCAAGAGGGTGGAAAGAAGGAAATATCCCATCTTCAACAACAATGAGAATGGCATTCACGTTTAGAACTTATTAGATCCTGTTCTCTCTTCCGTATGAAGCATTTCCTCAGAAGCAACTTGCAAAGTTGCTTCTATGAGCAACATGAAAGCTAGCATGAAGTAAGTCCCTGGTAGGAAGACACTGGCTGACGCAAGAGCAAGGCATGGGAAGAAAGCAAAGACTCACCATCCTGAGACAAGTGCCTCCAGTTGTGATTAGGCTTTCTATTTTGCAAAGCAAAGGTGCTAGCTGGCAAAGACTCTTGTGAGCAGCCAGTGGTCAACGAACAGTCCCAACCCCATGCCAGAATCTAAGAAGGAACAGTGGGAAGAACATCACTGCTATGCTTACGTTCGGACCTGCATAACAGTAGATTGGCAAAATCAGAAACAAAATGTCAGTCTTACCCAAAATTAAGGAATTAAGAGAGCTCAGCACTGAGAAGACTTGAAGCTCAAGCTCTCTAAGCCAACCAGCATGCAGATGCCACCTATGGCAACTTTAGGAAGGCCTAGCCACTGCAGGAAGCTATCAACAACTGTGAATTCAGCGACAAAATAATTATGCTTTTCCCCGTGAGAACTTTTCATTTTCTATCAACAAATCGTGGTGGCGCATGCCTGTAATCCCAGCACTTGGGAGGCTGAGGCAGGAGGATTGTTGTGAGTTTGAGACCAGCCTAGGCTATAAAGTGAGTTTAAGGCCAGCCTGAACTGCATAGTGAGACCCTGTCTCAAAAAGACAAAAAAAAAAAAAAAATGCTTGCCTATATTGCAGCCTCTTAAGCCACAAACAGACCTGGTATCTAATATCTTTCTAATTCTTCCATATAAGTAAAACTACTAGAAATCTTTTTTCCATCATCTGCATATAAACACACACACACACACACACACACACACACACATGCACATTCCACATATATACATTCCCCTTTTCTTGTTTCTCAGTAAGACACTTGTTTCTTCACCTTCTTTCCATGCAACCCTTTTCCCTAATATTTTCCCCACCCTTCCTTTGCTCCGTAGGGCCTTTCCAGGTCATCACTGCCCCTACCAAAGCAGCAAATCCCGTCCTATTTTTTATTCAGTTAATATAGCTATTCTGGGAGTGTGTGGAAATGAAAGTGATGAGAATTCTATTATCTTTCATATTATCTATCTGCCCAGGTTCAATCTATCTATTAAATATCACTCTTCGAATACAGTTGTTCAATTAGAGAGATAGCAGGTCTAAGAATGGCAGTCTATTTTTATTATTTTCCTTATTCACCCAGAAATATTTAGGCCACTGTGACTAAATGTACAAAGGGAGGCAATGGTACAAGAGCATGAAACTCTTCCGGGACCCACCCTGAGATGCCTGCTTCTACAGGGATGGAAGCGAGGCTGGGAGGAGGGAAGGATCCCAGGGAGATACACCTGTCCCCATACATATTTTAATTCCACTCCACCTGTCACTCAGAAACACTTGAACATCCCTCATTGCCTATGCCAGAAACAGGTGGATTTGCTAAGATATCCATGTATTACCTTTCTATAAAAAGTATTTTGAAATGTTACATAGTTCCAACTGATTCCAAAGAGACCTGGATTTTTACAGATGTAAGCACTATAGAAATGCCAGATAGAAGATTGTCAAAGACTGTGTGTCTGGTGGGTTTGCATGGTACAGGTTCTTAACAGTTTCACAAAGTCAGGTCGTTACAAGAGCAGGAGGAAAATACCAGAGAGGTTGCTAAAAGTACTGTAAAATGATTGCAATTCTACTGTTATAAAAGCTAATGGAGGAAAAGATAGAGCAAGTTACCAACTAAGATTTCAGCTACTTCATTAGAATGAAGGAAGCTAGGGTGAATACAGTTTCTAAATCTCCAGAGGGAAAAACTTCATGCAGGAAATACGAACAACTTTTATAAGATGAAGCCTCAACATACATTCTCACTTTTATCAGCATTGCCTTGAGGTGACAGGGAAGCCAAAAAACAATTCCAAAGCATAGGTGCTAATCTGTGTATTTACCTGGGTTTTAGACTACAGCAGGAAGAATCTGACAGAGGACTTATTATGCTGCATAAAACAATTAGATAATGAGCTTAATATAGATCCTTGGTGAAATTCTTAGTCACAATCCTAGAGATATTTGTAATTATCAAATTATACCTTACCCTTTCTAAAAAAGAATTTGAAGCAGTTTATGAAAATAGGATTATTATCTTAAAAAGAATTTGCTGCTCTTGCTATTAAAGTTACACAAATCTGAGAAAGATAGAGTACGAGTTGAGTCATTATACCAAGAAAAGAAAGGCAATTTAAAATTGGATTATAAATTTAATTCTGGGGCTCTTGATGGTATAGAGTCAAGAGAAAAATGCCACAGGTATGGGCATTTCAGTCCTGTTCAGCAGTGCCTGGGATCTCCCACCCCCCCCCCTCCACCTGTCTCTAGACTCTAAGGACAGGTAGAATGAGTACATCAGAAACTTCCTGAGGTCTGGGAAACCCTGACATAAAGTACCAAAATAACTATATTGGTGAGGGTTCTCTAGGGAAGCAGAACTGATAAAATAAATTTTGCAAGGGGATTTATTAGGTAGGCTCACAGGAGCAGGAGCAGAAGAAGCCTCAGTGGCTGTCTCCATGCTGGACAGCCAGAAGATAAAGTGGAGGCTCAAAGTTGAAAGCTGAGAAAAAAGAGGAATGGAGGACACAACTTTAAGTCCAAACGTGAAGGCCTGCAAGCTCCCTAGAAGGTCAGCACTAGAAGGATGAAGACACTAGAGACCAACATCCGTGGCAAGGCAGCAGAAGACACCAACTCAAGCAGAGTTGTTCAAATACTGGCCACTTTTATTACACTCGGGCCACAAGCCCATTGGATGGTGCTGTAGGGCTGAGTCTCCTCCCTCACTTCGCTGGCCTACAAGTAAGCAATCTCTGGAAACACCCTAAGACACACCCAGAAATGCGCCTTACCCATACTCTCTGGATTTCTTAGTCCAGGCATTGACTTACCACAATTACAAAATAATCTTGTTATTTTTCAGAAAGTGCCTTCAGAATCCATTCAAGGATGACTGGAAACTGGATTTTCATGCAGGACCTCATCAGAAGCATCCTACTCCTTGAAGGATTACATTTTTACATCAAGCTCAAAAATCCCCTGGCAGAATAAGACACCTCTTTACAAAAAGAAGCACGCAGTCTGTGAGGAAGCTGATGACTGTCTAGGTCTGTAAAAAGAACCAAAAGACTTGGCTTTCCATCAATCAAAAGGCACCTTTCCATCGCCCTTACTCCTGCCCCCTTTCCTGCCCCCATTTATTAGGAAGACCAATTTCAGGTTTGATCTTATGTCTAATTGATAGTTGACCCTCAATAAAAAGCATATTTTTTTTCTTTTTGCAAAAACCAGGTGCCAAAGTATTGCCTTCCATGCACATTGGGCAGTGAGCCATCCCTCAGTATCATATCCAACTGTTTCCTTCTCTCAAGCAGAGCTCTCCTGTTGCTCTGACATACTTTACTTGAACTCCGTAAGTAAATATATTTGCAAATATGAAGCTAGAAAGAAATAACATTGGCCATAAGTTTAAGACCATGCCAGGTACTTAGGCAAGATTCACCTTTCAGGCTAATAAAAAGCACTCAGCCGAGAGTGGTTACTTCCCGCGATCTTCTGTATCATCTCTAGTTTATGTGCTTGGGCTTTGTACATGGCAATTTCTTAAAGCACTTCTCAGTACAAAATGTGGGTACCATGCAGGGAAACTTCTTTCGATAACAACTCCAAAAGTGTCAAAATAGTCTGATCAAAGCATATGGTTCTCAGATGATTAAGCTTGAATGAAAGGTGCAATTTTAAATACCTGAATTCTCAGGAATATATAGCTAAAATTCATATATTCCAGTAGCCTTCCCTTATTTCTCTTAATTAAATTTTTAGACAGATGAGTTCAACACAGGATTACCTAAGAGGTGATATCCTAAGTTGCTTATAACTGTCTATCCTTGAGTAAAAAGAAGGTTCACATTCTCTATTCTAACTATCTAAATTGGAACATATGGCTGGTGAGATGCCCCCTTCACCCACACACTCCCACAGAGAACCCTGGGCACCCAGACTTTCTCAGGAAGTAGTTAGGATTCATCTGTATTACTCTCCTCTTAGATTGAAATTGACCTGAATAGAAATAAAAACCACATTAATATTTAAATAGAGTGGGCCCTTCATAAAGTTTCATTCTAGTTAATTTATTCTGTAAATTTTGGCCAAGCAGAGTATTGAATAGAAAAATGTGATGTGGTTACTAATAGGATTGGAGGTCAGTAGAGCATCGTGGCTAGTTTGTAAAGCAAAAGAAAAGGTACAGTCTTAACCTATGACAATAGAGAATAACCTGTAACCCAGAGCTCAGGAAAATCACAGAATTATGTACAGCTGTGTCATGACTTTCATAAAATATGGGAACTCATCTAAATAATGATATAAAATGTCACAACATATATGTAATAATGTTCATAAGAATGTTAAGATTACATGCACTGCTTTTTAGAACATGAAAGAGGAACTTTAATAGCTACTGTTGACTGTCCAGCGTTTCCCCTTTTTGACATAGTCCCATATTGCTCTGTGATTGGAGTGGAGTGTCAATGAACTTTTTTTATAAAGGAATAGAGAGTAAATATACTCAGCTTTGTTGTGTGTCTTAATTTCTGTTGCAACTACTCAGCTACGTAATTTTAATGTAAAAGGGAGTTAGACAATACACAAATGAGTATGGTATGACCACATAGAGCAATTTTATAAACCCGTGCAGAGGTAGGTTCAATCCACAGGCTGTAGGTTACAGGTTCCTATTTAGAAAACATAACTGCCCATTAGCTCTTGCAATTAAAACTCAGGTAGAAACTCAAAGGTCCTTTCCTTTTACTAGCAGTTGCTGGAGATGAACGTGTGACCAGTTCTAACCAGAGTTCTAGCCAGAGGCATAGACAAGCTCCTTGAAACAGTATCTCATTCTTAATAAGGAAGTATGAGAAGAGGCCTTCTCTTGGTAGTTTCTGTCTGTAGATAAGATGCCAGAAGCACTGTAAACATCCTCCTCCTAAGCTGCACTCACAGTCAGCACAGTGGAGACTTCTGGCCTGAGAAACCCTCAGAGAAGGGAAACCATAGAACATACCTACCATACCCTGGAATGTCTAGCATTTTTAATTCTTGTTAGTGAGACTATAGAAATTAGCTCAGTTACTCTCCTCTCATTGCTGGGACAAATACCCGACCCCCAAAATGAAGGTAGAAACCTTTCATTTAGCTCACAATTACTGCAGTTTTCAGTCCACACTCAGTTGGCTCTAAGGCAGAGTGGCACATGACACCAAACAACCTTCCACAGCAGTGGCAAAGAGCAAAGAGCAAAATGGAGAAGTAGCAGCAGCAATGGCTACAGAGAGCAAGTCTGTCTCTCTATCTCCCTTACGTTGCATTCAAGCTATCCACCCCTGGCTGGGTGTAGCACTCACACCCATAATGCCAGTATTATTCAGACCCATAATCCCAGCAGCACAGGGTAATCCCAGTGGATCAGGAGTTAATCACAAACTCTAAAAATCCACTGTATGACTGCACAAGGCTTTGTGAGGAACCAATACACACAAACCAAAACAATGATCCACATTGGCAAAACCCTTATGAGTCCTAGACTCAAACACTGTAACAGGCAAAAAGGGAAAAATAGGAATAGTTATATTTTTTCTTCTTCAACTACTACAGCACACTACTGCTTAACAATTTATATGTTTACCATCAGACATTACAGTTAAATACACTAAATATGAATAGCTGTAAAGAATTCTATTCACAACTTTGAGCATATCCTTTCATTTAAGATATCAAAAGTATCCATTTGAATCACAAAAATATGAAAAGTAGAAAACTTTAACCAAGCATTTTGAGAAAAAAATATTAGATATAAATCATGACAATGTGCAATATCTCCATTGTATTCTAAAACAAATTAACTATGTATGTCTGAAATTGAAAGTCAATTTTGATGAAAGTCTATTTCAGGAGAATATCACATGAGCAAGGAAGTTTATTATACAACATTGAAGTTTTCAGCCCATGGTCCACTTCTTTTGGAAATTACACCCAGTTAGAATGCACTAGTGCTCTCCTGTGGTCCACTGACAATGTAGAACAAGCTTATGGCACAAGTATATGCTCCACTCCCTGAGCCTTGCACTGTGGTGCTGGCAGGGGATCTGTATCCTCTTCCCTCAAGCCAGCACAATGTTTTGACTGCTCAGCTGAGTACTGTTCAGCAGCAGAGAGGCTGCTTGCCTTTGAAAACTAACTCCTGAAAATCATTCCAGTTGGCTTTCTTTCTTGGGATCATTGTCTTTATGTAGGTAGTGTCTTCCACTCAGAACCTCACCACGGTGCTGCAAGGAAGTCTAGACCACGAGGAAAACACACAGGACATCAAGGCCAAGAGCTCATTTCCACCAACAAAAACAGAGAAAATGTGGCTCAGTAGGGTTCTAACCTCCTAGGCTTTGTTGCATATATTTTAGATTTACAATACAGTGTTTTGGTATACATAGTAGCTGAACACTATAGTTATGAAAATTAGTATAGCTATCATCTCACATAGTAACTCTTCGCAGCTAAAATCTAAGTCTAAGCAAATATTTTGGTACAATTCATCCTCCAGCTTATGAAGCAAAGAAGAGCCAATTGAAGTTCAGACCTACATATTCCATAATAGATAACAAGTGGTTGTCTATTGTTAGAAGCTACAAAGTTTTTGGTAATTTACTAGACAGTAATAGATAACTAGTACAATCAAGTGGGCAAGGTTTCTTGTCAGATAAAACAATTTCAATGAAATTATTTATGCTTTCCTAAACAATAAGAAACTATTCTAATTTGCCCTATTTTTCTGCATAAGTCTCTCCAAATCCTCTCATATTCCACTGCAGTCTCCCTTTCTGGCCATATCCAATCATCTGTCTTACTTTCTTCCCTGTAGCTATCCTTCTAGCTCACAGAGGAGGAAGACAAAATACTACTTCTATTTTTTTCCAAATCTATTGCCATAAAATAATAAACTCTTTGTCCTGCTACCCTCAGGCTTTCCCTTTTGATACTGAAAAGTCTGCTCGGAAAGTTTATAAAAAAATCAACAAAAAAATTTGATCATTTCTTGCTATTTCCAGTTCCATAAAACAATCCTACATCTCCCCAGAGGCAAAGTAGGTGTCTTTGGCTGACTATAGGAAAGGCCCTGAGAAAGAAATGTGAGGGAAAAAAAATAGACAGTAATATTTCAGAATATTCTTTTGTCACACGTGGCCATAGTCATAAAGAAACCAGACAAGAGGGTTCAGGTGACTCAGCGCAAATGGTTCACATGAAAGTAGAAGCCAGCTATTCCCAACAAAAGACAGGGCTACTGGAAAGTCTATTAGAAAATAATAGAGGTCACCTTGTCTGTCAGTCTGGAGTGAGGCAAATTACCATTGTGTTTTGGAAACAGATTGCTTTGCAAAACCCTGCTGCTGGGGATAGGAAGAGTGAGTTTTCAGGCAAACCAAAGAGGTCATGCTAATGGCTTAGTGGAATCATTTCCAAATTAAATTATAGTGTGCTAATTTACAATGCCTTCTAATTTAATCTAAGCCATATGTGGGACTGGCAGACAACTAGACATATTTCCAAAGAAAAACAGAAAAGTCTGAGTTCCAGGTGCAAATGTCTTCGAACGCATTACCAAATCCTTGGTGACCACTCTGCTGGCATCGCACATGAAAAAGTGGACCACAAAGATGACGTGATATTCCAGAACATTCCACAAGGTTGATGTGCTGCAATGGCTACCACTGTGCAGCACACCAGAGCCCACAGCTCCTCCAGAACCAGAAACAGCTGACCAACGCTAAGGAAGCAAACACTGAGAAGGAATTTTAAATAAGCCAAAATAAATAATGTAGTAGGTGGGGAGAGGAACTTTATAGGTCAGCCTGTTTGCCCTCCCACTCACTTTCCTGTAAAACCTCCCTGACAGTTGGCCATCCACCTGCGATGCACCTGCTTTCCTGCATAAACACCCACAGCTGTCCGTTCCAGTTTGCACTCTTCCACCCAGAGAAAGACTTTTATGTAATGAGCGAAAACTTCTCATCCTGTAATTGCTGCTTCATAGTCCCACATGAACTAAGGTACCCTCTGTATTTCACATGGTATTACTTTATGTTTTTGTAATATTATGGCCCAATGTGGATAAGAAAGAAAAGATAAGTAGGAGCTAGACAAAGAAATCAACCAGTCCGGTAGTCTGCGTCCCGCAGGCCACACTCTGGACCAAGGCACACAGACAAGATAGTCAGTGAGTCCATGGAGCTCCTTCCTAGAGAACCCTGAGGTCAGCTCGGCGTGTCAGTATCCCCGTGTAACTGCTTCTTCAGAGTTCGTGGGCATCAGGAGCCAAAGGGCTTCTCGCTTAGAAGCAACTATGACTTTCCCATCCCCGTGCTCTGCGGGTGTGTGCAGGGCCCGGCTCCCCTAGAGGTTCTCAGATAAATGACTCGCTAAGTATTCTCACTGTGTGAACTTTCAGAATGCTATGCCAGGCAAGTGTAGGCAGTTTTCTTTGTAATGTTGCCCAGATGCAGAATGATTTTCCTAATTTTTTCTATTTGTTTTTTTGCTTTGAACACAGCCCTTTCCCCCAACCTATGTACCTTGAATTCCTTCTTGCTAAGCCATTGTTTATCTTCGCAGCTATATTTTAACTCAGTATGACCCCTTTGAGAATCAAGAGTATTTTCCAAAGAAACCAATACTGAATTGTGGATTAGACGACCTTTTGTTGTTGTTATTGTAGTTGTTTGTACACTAGAATTAACACCACACATGCAATTGGCTTTACAAACTCTAAGTCTGAATTGCTTCTTTATTTTGCTGTTTTGTTTCTCTTGTAAGCCAGTTTTTCACTCTTTGGTCCTAATGGTTAGTTGCCTTCTTTTATTAAAAAAAAAGCAAGGATTAAAGCAAAAAGTGACGAGTATTATTACTAACAGACTCTTTTTTTGCATTCCCCAAATCTAAAATATTATTGTAGGGAGATTTGAATGGGTAAAAGCTGGTACAGGTCAATTAAGCCCAGAAGGTAAATAGAAAATTTTCAATGAAAGGAAAGAAACAAACAAGACATTACATTAAATTCAAGTCTTTCTTTAAAAAATAATAATAAAGCAAGCATACAATAATTCACAAAAGTCATGTGTTGGATTTACTCAACCTTCCTGCAGTAACTAGTCCTCATTAACTTACCATAGTCAGCACTGCTCCTAAGGGGAAAAAGGAAAATTTGCCATAAGGAGGAATCAATAGAACAGTGCACCACTATTCACTGAGTCATTTTGGGGGCAAATGTGGCGCTCTCTGCATGTTTTTGTGTTCTTTCTAAGTCTGTGTTCATCAATGTCAGTTCAGCCCTCCCTGAACACAACAGAGCTACAATTAGAGATGTAAAAATCAGTTTGTATGCAATTTAAATGCTGCAAACTGGCAATCTTCTCATGAAAACCACAAACAATTACTTCCATTCTCATGCACTAGTGCATCTGGTACTCCACCATTTTTGATCTGGGAATGCATATGAATTGATACTTAATTTCACAGCTAAGGGGAAAAGCTACATTTTTTTTTTTTTTTTTTGACAAGGGTGAGTTATTTGCTTTTCAGCTACAACACATTGCCATGCTTATTTGTCTAGTGGCTGAAATGAGACCACTCAAGGGGCAGTTTTTTCCTCTCTTAGCTAAGGTAGCTTGCCTTGACATCACCAATCTCAGATGATTCTAGCCTTTTTTCCACATAGCACTAAGTCCAAGTAGGTGGAGAACAGCAGTCAATTGCAGGAGTACCGTGAAGGTAAAGAATCCTGAATAATATCAAAAAGGAGAAATGTTCTATATCTTGCCAACTCCAACTGAAAGTAAGACAGAAAGCATTAGTGAAGTTAAACCCATCTTTGAGCAGCCCCCCCCACCAGGTCCTTTGCACCAAAGGGTGCTCTTGTTAAAGCTTTATAAACTCCTTAAAAGCTATATATTTGAATCTCTTCGGTTTATACATGAAGAAATCACATGTGAGGAAAATATTTGAATCAACAAAACCACATAGATAATGAAAGCCTTTGGAACAACATTGATATGCAAGAGCATCCTTCAGGTTCATTCAAGAGGAAGTGAGCTTTAATGCAAAGGCATTAGTAATAGGCTTTCTATTTCCTTATTAGAATTAACCTTGATCTGGAAGAGAAACCTTTTTTCTTCACTGTTGAATACATATTTCTCTCTAGCTAATATATTCTACTAAAACCCTTTTCTAAAATGTGGCACTTACACTGGAATTTATTATTCCTGAAAAGGACATTGCCAGAAACAAAATACCTGAGAAAACTATTCATTTTTTGAGGAAACAAGTTGTTTCCACGGATCATAATGGTATTATAGGGAATGCTAGAATTTCCTTCCCAGCAGGTATTTTGAAATAGGAGAGATTCTCCTCACTGAAAAAAAAAAAAAAAAAGAGTTTAGGCAGAATCTGCCAACGGCAGAAAAGGAACTAGATTATTCCTTAAAATTCATCCTGAGACTATTCTTTTATGCCTCTAGTTTCCAATTACTAGTTCCGAAAATCAGAACAGTGAGTGGAAAATGTGATTTATTACCAAGCTGTAAGCACAAACTGATTGGGCCCCATATATACTTGAATATTTTAAGGTTTAAACTCTAATATTTGAACTCAAGCCTACATTATACCATTGTACTTCTCCATCTCTCACAAGAACACGGTGTGTGAGGAAAATAGACTTACATTTATTTCAATGTTTTTCTAATGCACTATGGCACCTCCTTACAAGGCATATAACTGCTTGCTGGCTGGCTGAGCAGTGAAATAGCAGTAGTAGCCACGTGAGCAGTAGTCTTAGTAGTAGTGGTACTATTAGTAAAGGTGGTAGCATTTAAAAAAAAAAACTGAAAAGTTAAAGCTGGAATAAAAAGTACAGCCATTCCTCTTACTGGATATCTGAAACAGATATCTACTTTTGACATTTTGAGTGAATTGAATATTTAGCAAATTATGCTGTTGGAAATTACCATGTTATATAAAGTCCAACCTTCCCCATCAAATAATACACAGCCTTAACACTGAAGTCGGAGAGCCCCACCCATCTCTTATGAGTTCTGTCACATGCTCAGCCCCAGCGACGCTCAGGACAGCCTTATGTTTTCAGTGGAGGGATTCTTTCTGAAGAGCTTGCAGTACAAGTCCATGAGGAGACCCTGCAAGAACAGTTGGAAAAATAGAAGCATCTGAAGTACCTGTGTCCCCAAAGCTCTGGCAAAGATCACTGTATGGTCTTCATACACAAGACTCTCTAACTGCAGTCTGGCTAGTTTGAGAGTGTGAATGCTTGCCTCAGCTCTTGATGCTTGTTTACAACCCAAGCAGTCAAAGAATTCAAGAATTAGAGTTCCAAAGGGCTCAAGAACTATAAGTTGACTCCACATTTCTACCTTCAATTTAGTCCACTGTCATCTTCAAAAAGAATTAGTCAAGAATCCTTTAATGTAGGAAGGAAGAGACCAAAGACAATCTTCACTGGCACAAATCCAGTTGTTGACAGGAGTTTATTTTTCAGTGATTTCTTAGTGTGATGTTTAATGAGCATCTAGTGTGCACAACCTCAATGATTTCAAAAATCTACAAAGTACATTTTCTGTGTCGAGTGTTTATAATACAAAACAAACATAGTCTTTGTCCTTTAATATTTCACACATTTTATGACACGTTTTCATGATGTCTTTTCAGTATGCACTTGCATAGCATCTAATGACAAGCCATATTATTATTTTTTGCTTACATGTCATTCTTAACAAGTATAAACTTATTCTTAATGATAAATAAATTCTTAATATCATGGATTATATCTTGTTTACTTTTTAAACATTAGAGAATCTTGCACACTGATTGACTCATAGAAGTTGTTTCATAAATATTTGTTAAATTATGGACTGCATAGAGATCTTGAGTACAGAGGAGGATATAAAAGAAAAAGCCCTGGCAGACCAGACTGCCTTGTCAACACACACTACATACAGATGAAAATATCAAGTGCTTCCTTGATGAACCTGGCCCTGGCATTCAGCCCTCAGGGCAGGGAGGTGTCTCCCTCCTGCAGTCACTGGACACTACCCCGTGTGTTTCTGCTCCTTCAAATAAAAGCCATACTTATATCTTCTTGTTCCTTTTTTTAAGCTTAGAAACAGCTCAGGGTTTATCTTGCTGGGAATGGTTCCCACCTGTTTTACAGATAAAATCAATCCATTCCAAGAGGAGTTCAGTAGCTCTCTGGAGTTGTAGAACAGCCTTCCTTAAGAATAGCAAGATGTGGCTGCTTATCATGGGAAACAGTACAGGCGGCCGTGAGAGAAGAAAGCTTGCCAGCATTACTTACAGGTATGTGGCTGATATCTCAGTAATGTAGGTTTGAAAAATAAAATCCTTAACCATAAAGAAGCTCCAAATAACACAAAGCAGTGACACTGGATATTGAGTTGAAATTCTACTCTGACTTCCTTTTCTGACAGGTAGTAGTTCCCTTATATTCCTTCTCAGCTGCATAGTCAGGAGGACCACAGGAGATAGGGACCTCAAAAAGAAGTATTTCCATATTTCTATATTATTGCAGGGACAGAATCCCTTCCAGGGATGGCTGTATCACTGGGGTATAAAGACATCACTAAATCCCAACAGACAACACATATACTCTCTCTCTCTCTCTCTCTCTCTCTCTCTCTCTCTCTCTCTCTCTCTCTCTCTCTCTCTCTCTCTCTCAACCATTTCCCTCATTTTCAAAAACTGCCTCAGTAATAGTGATTATACCCTAAGCAAGAAAGTAAGAATTACAAACCAATAGAAATTTGCCCCCTGCAAGAATGACCCTATAATTTGCTGCCCTAAGCATTTTATTCAGTTACACTCATTTCTTCTGGGACCAGAAGTCACACAGAGTGCCCTCCCATCCTGATCTCCCATTTCTGAAAGCTGGATGCCAGATTACACCATCTTCTGCTGCTGCTACTGCTGCTACTGCTGCTACTGCTGCTTACTGCCTATCTCCCTAAAGTGATGGACTTCAAGTCAAACTGAAGCTTCAAATTTTTAAACGCACTACATAACAATTCACTTTAGGTTTCCTGTAGACAACATCGAGGATGGTGTGGGCTTTCCAAATGAATATGTATAAGGCTAGGCAAAGATTGTTTTCTACATATGTATGTTTTCTACACACATACTAGACAGTAATACATAAGCAGGTACTTTTATACAGTATGTATTTGCATATATAGTTTATATTTTACAGGTTGATGTTACACATTGATGTAGGATGGTATTGAAAGAAATGTACAACTGGGGCCCCATTTCTGGGCTGCTATGTGCAAAACTATTATGTTTGCATTCTATTTGTTAGAGTACTTGTCTGCTGCCCTCAACAAGGAGAAAATCTTCCTATCTAGGACAAGCAGTTGTCCTCCTTTCCTGGCTGAGCTCTGTGGTTTCCTTTTGCAGTAGTAGAGCCAGGAGAATGAATACCCATCACTGCAGTGGCAGGGTGCTGGCAACCCCTTGTCAAGGAACAGTGTGATAGACGCTGCTCGCTCGGCAGATCTCGACCTCCGACAGCCTCTTGGCTCACAGCTCCCAAGTACCCTTGCTGCTAGTTTTCCTTTCCTTTGGAGTGCTGCTCACAGCGCTCATCAGCAAACTTTAGGAAGGAGGATGGCGCGTGATACCACCCCCTCTGCTCAATCTGAGCATGCCATTCAAATGTCTCCTACATGTGATATAAGGGACTGTGGACAGAAAGATCTGAGCAATTCACCAATAACAGCATGGGCGGTACAGTGATACTGGTGGCCAGATGTTCAGAAGCAGCTTGGAGGCCAAAACACAATGCTGACTGCAGAGGACAAAGGCAAACCTGACACTCCCACCATCTCCCACTCTCTGAGTCTGTAATCAGAAAGAGCTGAGGTGGCCTGTTGCATCCCAGCCAACAGGCTTGACCCAACGAACCCTCTTACCAGGCTCTCAGTAATGAGCAGATTTTCTTCATTAAACAAACCTTCTGGGGTTTTTTCCCCCTCAGACTTCTTTCAAAACTTAGAAATAAATAAAGCTTTACTTCTTTTTTCTTTAGCAGAGTGAGGGAAAATGAATTAAAAATAGCTTTATAGTCTTCTTGATATGTATCCATTGAATCATTGAAGCAGGGCTCATGCAAGGTGGAATTATAATGAGAGAAGAAATCTATGCATGAGTACTAAAGGGATTAGCTCTGGCTTACTGCCTTGTTGACATTATTGACATTACCTAGGAGCTTTCTGATAATATATATTGTTCCATTATCAACCAGACATTACCCAACTAGGAGGGGAGAAGGTACCCTGCTGTACTCTTAAAATTAGCAGTGACCTTGCTAATTAAAATCTAATTGCGAGAGAGTAACATGTTGATGTCCCCCTTTGAAAAACTGGCATGGGTCTCCACTAATTTAAAAGTTGTCACTTAGAGCCCAGAGAAGTTGGCTTACTAAAATGGATGCTAATGGAAGGTTCTGTTGCTGTAAGATGACGGGACAGAGGATGGAGGGGAGGGAGGGATAAATGCATACGTCTAGTGCTGCTTTTCATTATCTGAGAAGAAGGCTCTGACAGCAAGAACACCGTCAAGGGGATGAAAACAAAGTGGGTATGGCAGGAACCACATTCTTCTAGTTTATTAATATGTATTATATGTAGTTCTGAGCCACTGGGTGCCACAGATAGGTGGGTTATTCTATTCGAGTGTATTAATTTTAAATAAGTGTATGAAGAGAGGTTCAAGGACAGCACAGTTTGCTATATCTTATTTTACTCTTTATGTGACTGTTGGGAAGCCCTTTTAGTCTGGCATAGGCAAGAGGGTAGATTATTCTTTAAACAACTGAAAAATTCAGTGAATGTATTAACCTATCTTCTTAGCAAGTTATTCAAATAACACTTCAACATACACACATATTCTCTTTCCCACTTCAAAATGCTTTTCACCTTGTGTTTTTCCATCTTATCCATAACTACCTCACCCTAGAACACCTATAAAATTAAAGTTTAATATTCTGTTTTTCCTTATCCGAATCCAAATATCAGATAATGCAAGCTGTACCTGCATCTGCAAAAAAAAAATGTGTACAATAGATATGCGTGTCTTTCTCCATTTGTGACCATTCATTTTGTTTTGTCAACTTGGCTGGAGTAAGAAATGCCTAGTAAATTAGTACGGCACAGTTCTGGGTGTTTCAGTGAATTACCAATATGTAGGCCAGAAAACTGTGGCGGGGAAAATGCACCCCAACTGTGGAGCATTGATCTCCAGACTTGTAGCCTGGATGGAATAAAAAAGGCAATGAAGGAAATAAGCCCATTTGGAAGCACTTTGGTCCTCTTGAGGAGCCGTGTCCTCTGTGACCATTGGCTCGGACACTGATCTCCAAGTTTCCAGGCTTTTCAGCCTTCAAGTACTGACCTGCCTGGCATCTTATTTAGTGATCTTCCAGGCCTTTGACCCTGCACACATCCCCGTGCTGCATCCTTGATTCCTCTTGTTCTGGGGCTCCTATTTTCTTGTGCTGAGCTGCTGCTAGATCCTCTGGTTCCTTAGCACACAGACACTTATAGATTATTGTACCTTTGACCCTGATCTTATATTATACATAGGTAAATAGACTCTCACCTATGATCCTGCAGCCTTACCTAATACAATTCCTTGAAGAGAGAGAAGGGGGGATATTTTGTTTCTTTAGAGAACTTTAAGAAAATACTGATTTCATATAGGCTGCAACCAGTAAGACCTGTGGGTGAAGCTACTCACAACATTTGGAACACAGGTTTACCACCATAAACCTAAGATGCCAGACACAAGGCTGGTATGTAGGGCTATAGGATTTAATGTTTACCTTGCTGGGTTTCAGAGTTCTTCAAGTCCAATTCTTCTCTATCCATCTATTTATCCTTCTTGAAATAGAAATATTGATGTGCAATTTTACCTGGGAATAGTATTTTTTTTTATTTTTAAATACCCGTGTCTAATACTTTGACTTGAGTCTCAGTAGGACTTGCACTGGGCCTGAGAAAAACACTAGGACTGTTGGACTTTTGGGAAGTGATTGTAATATTTCTGGTTATACACCATTATTTTGTTAGGTACAATTACAACGTTGCTATTGTTCCTATTGGAGATTAAGTATAGTTTAAGGATGTATGTTTCTATATACATTGAAAAGAGATAACATATAGTGGTTGGGACGAAGCATGGATTGGCTTGGGAGTTACCTGGGGACAGAGACTGCTGCTGGTATCTGAGTGGGTCATGGATGTATGGTCTTGGGATCAATGTCAGATCCCCAGCCTCTTTCTTAGCGCTCCATTTCCTTGCTCTGCTTCTCAGTCATCATTAACATTGTCTGCCATAACTTTTGCCAGAATATTCCTGGCCTGGAATCTGCTAACCATTGGCTGAATTCCCAGAAAAAATAAATCAAATCAAGCCTCTCTCCCTTTAAGTTGTGGGTGTCAGGTACTGTGTCTGAGACACAAAAATGTCAGTACACCATCTAACTCAGTTTGGCTTTCTTTTATTGTGCTCTGTGAAAACCTGTCATTTTAAAAAGCCCATCTGTAGGGTATACTCTTCTTTTCTGTTCGAATTCATATTCACAGGACTTACAAACCCACAGAACCCAATGGGAAAACGCTGGCTTTAAAATTCTGTCTCAGTTACTCTTCTCTCATTGCTGGGACAAATACCTGACATCTAAAATGAAGGAAGGAAAGGTTTATTTATCTCACAGTTAGTAGAAGTTTCAGTCCATTCTCAGCAGGCTATAAGGAAAGGTGGCACATGGTAGAGAGTAACTATTCATGGTTGCAGAAAAAAGCAAGAGCAAACAGACAGGCAGTAGTTCAGGCAGCTAGATAGCCTCTCTCTTCTCCCTACATCATATTGCAGATTACCTGTCCTGGGGTGGGGAGTGCATACCCACAAAAATCAATTAGAAACTCCAGAAACAACCCCATGACTACATGAGGCTTTGGGAGACACCTATACACAAACTACAACATTTTGCCCCTGGACCCTCAAAGACTCATGCACATCCATTCATGTGAAAGGTATTTTAGCCCATCTCCAAGAATTTCCAAAGTTCCAACAGTTTCAGCATTGCTGAAAAGTCCAAGTCCCAAGTGTCCTCCAAGATCAAAAGCAAACTCTTTGCTATGAGCACCTAAACAAATGAAAAGTTAAACACTTCTAGCATTCAATGGCACAAGATAAACATCACCATTCCAAAAGGTACAGACAGCAAAATACCAAGCACTGGGACAAGCACAAGTCCAAAATCCAGGAGGGCAAGCATTAAATCTTATAGTTCCACAAGGAACATTTGATGAAATCTGTGACGAGTCATGAGCTCCAAAGGCCTTACATGCCTCTACCCTGCAGCACTCATGGTGGTAGCTCCCATGGGCTCTCTCTTGGGCTGACTTTGCTCTTACCTTGAAGTTTGCCTTAGATGATCCATGTTCCTGGCTTTTCAAACCTTCTTGGGCTTTTACTGCATAGTAAGCTTCTCACTGTCTTCTTTGCACACTGCCCTCTCAAGAGCACACTGCATGTCTCCCAGGCCTTAGGAAATCTAGGTGGAAGCTTTCTTAACTTCAGAACTTTTGCACTCTGCAAGCACCTAAAACCAATACCACAGGAATGATTCCAAGGTCTGTTGCCAGTTGGAATAGTAGGCAGCTTCTCCCTGTAGGAGTTGAGTGCCTGGATTGCTGAGCACTCTGACCACAATTCTGATGAACAAATTACCTGTGCAGATGCCATTCTTGAGCACAGTGTGGCCACCACCATTCTGGAACTTGCCCTTCAAGGCAAAGTCCTTCATCCTTACAATTCTGAGGCTACAAGGTGCGGAGACCTGCCACTTCCAGTGATGCCTTCAGGCCAGCCTTTCCGTTCTCTTGTTCCTCCTCTTTAGCAGTGGAGATCCTCTCACCTCTACCTTTGCACTCCACAACTTTATTGGAACTTCCTTTCTGGCCGAACTCACAACATTTTAAATCATTCAGCATTTAAACCATCCAACATTTTAAATCATCCTCTTTGCTCTTGAGTCTCAAAATAAATCTGACTAAAGCCCCTAACAATAGCCCTGCCACTACCTCAAAATTTGGCGGCTTTGAATTTTTTTTTGCCAGATTAATCAGTCCATGATACTTAATCGGGCAGGAGTAAACATTCAGACAAACTTTCTGCCAAGCCATAACATAAATCATCCAGAGTCCAACACCACTGCAGTACTTTTTCCCAGCAGAAACTTCCCCAGCCCGATATTTGTGGGCAGGCTTTCCCTCACCATTTTGGTCTTCTGAGCTCTGTCCGGAAGCTCCCATACACAGCAGCCACAGCTGTAGCAGCACTTCTCTTATAGGTGACATCTCCAAATATCTCGTATCTCTTCCCGTAAGCCATTCCCAAAAGCTCGTAATCCTCATGGTCTGGTAGTCACAGCAATGATTGTACTCCCCTGGAACCTAATTCTGTCACAGTTACTCTTATCTCATTGCTGAGACAAAAAAAAAAAAAAAAAAAAAAAAAAAAATCTGACACCAAAATTCAGGAAGGAAAGTTTTATTTAGCTCACAGTGACCGGAGGTTTTACTCCATACTACACTGGCACCAAGGCAGGGTGACACAGGCAGAGAGCAACCATTCATGGAGGCAGAAAAAAGCAAGAGTAAAGGGAGTGGCAGCAGCTCAGGCAGCTAGCTAGCCTCTCTCTCCTCCTAATATGGTATTGCAGGTTACATGTCCCAGGGCGGATGCACACCCACAATAATCAGTCACAGACTCCAGAAGCCACCTCATGACGTATGAGTCTTTTGGGGGACACTTATATACAAACCATAACATAATCCTATGCTGTGTCATTTCAAATAGATTGAATTCATATGCCTACTGTGTCACTTCTTGTATAATGCTAAGTAGCAAAATTAACTTTCTTGTCTTTAGTTTCTTTATTTGTCAGTTTACAAGAACAATCTTTTAATTAATGTTTCAGTAAAGCCCTTAACAAAATGCTTTCTACTTCATTTTGATACTTTTCTGCTGGATGGTTAACACATGAACTTTATATTTCCTATGTGGTCAGTGAAGTCCTCTCAGGGTTTATCTTGTAGTCCTGTACGTTATTCTGTAGAAACATCGTGAGGCCATAATATTAAGCTGAGCCATAAATGGCTATGGTCGACAATTTCTTTGAATAACTCACTATGGTTGTAGAATGCTGGACTGTGTTGGATTGTGGTGTCGAGTTCAAGCACCTAAGTTAGTTGAATGACAATGGAGTGCCCACTTTTGACAGGTGTAGACAAAGGAAGGGTTGCAGAACGAAAAAATCATGATGTGTGTGTATAGACAGTACAGTTGGGATAGATAACGCTGTGCTTCTACATAATTCTATGAGAGGCAGGATCTGCACTAATGGTGGTTGGACAGGATATTATGTCGGCTTCTAGTACTACGGTCATCCACTAGGAAAATAATTATTGAATTTTTGATATAATTCAGGTATAAAAAATAAGATAAGTAAGCAGCTACACTCTTAATTCACTGATAAGAGATATCTGCTAAAATAATATCTGTAAATATAATATCATGTATGCACCTTG
>PVKA01032758.1:0-24968 GCA_004027165.1 Ctenomys sociabilis
ATGGCAAGACCTTGTCTTAAAAAAAAAAAAAGGCAAAAATGTTAGTTTTGCAATTACTTGGTTTAGGGCCAGGAATGTTTCTGTGTAAAGTTCACTGACCGGCATTCTCATATAAACCCTCTCATTATATAACCATGACAACACTCAATTTTGCTTTTTAAAGTGAACAGTTGTCAGAAACTTATAAAGCCACCTAAGTACAGAATGCAACTAAAGTTGGGGAAGAAATTCAGTGCAGTGACTACTCAGGGTGGCTTTCATCACGAGCCACTGCAGGAGGTGGTTAGCTGCTGAAGACTGAGGCACTGATCAGCTACAGAACTACCCACTGTCCTTTAGGGTTTCTGGTGTCAGCTTACCAGTACCTACATGGGCAATCACCATAAGAGACAGCACAGAAAAGGGCATGGGTTAGACACAGACCCCAAAGGAAACAATGAATAGAGTGAAGAGACAACTCACACATTAGGAAAACATTATGCCAGGTACTCTTTGAACAGAAGACTAATATCTAAAATACATAAAAAACTCAAAAGTCAGGTGTGGTGGTATACACCTGCAATCCCAGCACCTGGGAAGCTGAGGGAGGAGGATCATGTAAATTCAAAGCCACACTGAACTGCACAGCAAAAGCATCTCAAAAAGATATACACACACAGCAAGCACGAGGGAGCAAGCAAGCGAGAGAGACTCAAAAACATTGTATTTGCCAAAATAAAAGACCCAACCAAATATTGGACAAATAACCTCTTAAGGACACTTCCCAAGAAATACAAATGGATAACACACAGAAAAATGTTCAACATGTCTGGACATTATAGCAATGCAAATTAAAACAACAGATCCCATCTTACTCTAGAAAGAATAGCCACCATTATAAATAAATACTGAGACTATAGAGAAAAGTACACTGCTACACTGCTGGTGGGAATGTAAGCTAACAACTACTATGAAAATCTGCATGGAGATTCTGCAAAAAAGTAAAACGAGCCAGGCATGGTGGCACACACCTGTAATCTATCTCAGCACTTGGGAGGCTCAAGTAGGAGAATTTCAGTGAGTTCAAAGCCAACCTGGGCTACAAAGTGAACTCAAGGCCAACCAAGCACTAAAACAAAAAATCCATCTGACCCAGCTGTTTTCCTCCTAGGTATCTTCCTAAAAGAGTAAAGACACCCTGGTAAGCATAAGATCAGGAGTTCAATCCCCGGATCAGCCAAAAATAACAAAACAAAATATATTTGAGCCGGGTGTGGTGGTGCATGCCTGTAATCCCAGCACTTGGGAGGCTGAGGCAGGAGGATTGTTGTGAGTTCCAGACCAGCCTGAGCTACAAAGTGAGTTTGAGGCCAGCCTGAACTGCACAGTGAGACCCTGTCTCAAAAAAAAAAAAAAGAGTAAAGACATTACATGACAGTGATCCACATTTATAGCAGCATTTTCATTTTTTATGTTTTTTGAGACAGTATCACTACGTAGTTCATGCTGACCTTGAACTCACTATGTAGCCCAGGCTAGCCTCAAACTCACAATTGTCCTGCCTCAGCTACCTGTGTGCTGGGATTATAGGTGTGTACCACCATACCAGCTTTACAGCAGTACAATTCTTAATAGCAGTCTTGGAAGTGGCCTGTATGTCCATCAACAGATGAAAAAATAAAGAAAATGTAGTATTTATACACAATGAAACACTACTCTGCCTTGAAGAAGGCTAAATAAGTCATTTGTAGGAAAATGAATATACCCTGAGACCATAAGTTTCAGTGAAATAAATCAAATAGTACACTTTAATATGACATGGTTTATCTTGTATGCAAAACTCAAAGGGTGATATAAGAAATAGAAAACAGCAAACTGAGGTAGAAAGGACCAAGAAATCGAGGGAGGGGAAGAAAGGAAAAGCAACAAAAAAGGATTGAGATGTGTCATCCATGCACCAGCTCCCCACACTGAATGTGATCACTGTGTGCCGCAAACATGGACTCATAAAAATTTTTTAAAATTGCTGCTTAGGCAGATGCAGGACCAAGGTTTGATCCCCAGTGTGCTATGCCAGCCATGCCCCTGGGGGGGTGCAATTGAGACTGGGTATGGTGGCGCACATCTGTAATTTCAGTGCTTGGGAGGCTGAAAACAGGAGGATCACTGAGTCCGATCTGTATAGTGAGACCCTGTATTAAATATATTTTAAAAATTAAAAAATTGTTTAAGAGGAATAACTCATCCAGGAATGGTTTATCCTCTGTGACAGCCCTGGTGTCCATCCAATGCGCATCTTTGCTAAGACCAGACCTGCTCTCTTACCCAGGTATACTTGTGCCAGTTAGTAGCCCTAACTCTACAATCACCAGGGATTAAAACATAAGCATTCCACTCCCTTGCACTCATTTCCCTGGAAGCATTTTTAAAACAGTCTGGACCTAACATAGAATTCTTCAGCAAGTCATCCCTCCCATATTTCCTGTTCCACTACTGGTAGACCACTACAGGAATGAACTGGGAATGAGATAGGTGACGATCATACAGGGCACTTTTATTCAAGGCATACACAGTGTAACAAGTATCAGCATTTCAAGTACACAATCTACTTTGAACATTTAGTGGTGTGGGGGAGAAGCTTCAATCTTCAAACACTTTTCTGCCTAAAGGTTAGTATGATTCGATAATGGCATACAACCACTTACTATGAAGTGAGTTTATTGGTAATAACTTTATCAAATTTACTCCCGATATCTGATGTTGCAAACTTTAGGGTCTCTGAGATAGGCAGGATGCTTGTACATGACTGGCATAAACCCTGTAAAGAGATAATAAAAGTTCTTCACAGCAGATAATGAGCAAATACTGACTAGTTCAAACCAGTGATTCAAGGTACACTTACCCATTATTTGAGCTCTCTTAATAGCTTTTGAGATTTCTTTCTGTTTCTTCCCACAAAGACCTACAAAAAAATTTTAAATGCTTTCTTTATTAAAAAAAGTCAATATTTAAAATTTGTAACAATTTCTTTAAGTCAAAGGTTGATAAGATCTTTTTTTTTTAATTCATTTATTTATTAGTGTCTCGCTATACATCACGGATTCTTTTTTTGCGGGGGAGGAGGGTCAGCTCAGCCCGCCCTGGGAGGAGGGGCTGGCATGGCATGGGTGCTGGGGCTCGAATCGCGGTCCCTGAGAGGCGCTTTAGACCGCTGAGTTATCTTGCCAGCCCAAAGTGTGTCTGATGTCTTTTTTTTTTTTTTTTGGCAGAACCAGGGATTGATCTCAGACCCTTACACTTGCCCAGGAAGCACTTATTCTACTGTGCCATCTCCCCAGCCCGATAAGATCTTTTCTGTAAAGGACAAAAGTGATACTTTTTTGTTTTTTGGTACTAGGAATCAAACTTATGACTATCTGACAGGCAGACACTGCACTGCTGAGCTATATCCCCAAGCCATCATTTTGGTTTACATGGGCAATATAAGCTCCATTAGATCTACCTGAATCTGCTATTTTACCTCAAAATCATGTAGCACTATGTAAATGAATCTACAAAAACAAGTGGCAGGTTGGATGTGGACTATGTATAGGGCACAGTTTGTCAGCACCAAATTAAAGTCATCCAGGAATGATTACAATATATTTGACAATATCTAGAACACCCATTTTTTTTTTTTTTTAAATATAGGGTCTCAGGGGCCGGGGAGATAGCTCAGTAGAATATGCACATGCCTTGCAAGCACAAAGGCCTGAGTTCAATCCCCAGTTCTGCCAAGAAAAAAAAAAAGTGGATTTTTGGGTTGGAGAGATAGCTTAGTGGAATAAGTGCTTCCCTGGCAAGCTCAAAGGCTTGAGTTTAACCCCCAATTCCACCAAAAATAAATAAATAAAGGGTCTCACTCTGTAGTCAGGCTGACCTTGAACTCACTATGTAGCCCAGGCTGATCTGGAACTCACTGATCTACCTGCCTCAGCCTTCTAAATGCTGGAATTATAGATGAGCCATCATAGCCAGCAATAACGCCATTTTCGTAAGTCCAAGTTTTCTATATGTTGTCAACCTTTACTTAACTTCAAGCAGAAGGAAGCATTACAAGAATTTAATCCTTTAGGCCTAAGAAGCTTTCTCTATGTACTTAGCTCTACTCATAGCAACATCTAAGAGCGATTCATAGCACAATTTGAACATCTGCCATTTTCCTTAAATGACAAAATAGATTAATGCAATTCTTATCTACATTTAAATAGCTGTGATTTTAAAAATACCTGTTATATGCCTCCCATGAATGCAGCCAGTATATGGAGAAATAAACTGGGACAAAAGCTGTTTTTGAGATTTGGAGGAAAAAAGTTCATTAATACATGTTATTCAGTACTGAATATAAAAGAAAACCTTATACTTGACCTTCAAGTTATGTGAATAGTCAGTTTCAGACAAATTTAATGAGATAAAATATCCTTAACAAGTCATTTTTAAATAAATAGTAACATAAGTTAGCATCTACACAATATATCAAAACAATCTAACAGATTAGCATAATTACTTTGTGCTAAAGTTTTTTGGTTTTTTTAATTTATTTTTGTGGTACTGGGGATCAAACTCACCAACTTGTACTTGTTAGGCAGACACTTAGGCCACTGAGCTATTTCCTCAGCCCTAAAATTGCTTTCTTGACTTTTCCACAGATAATTTTCTAAAATACTGCTTGTTTATAACAAGCATGGTTTCTTGTTCCATCAAAAGCCCTTGCCTTGCCACATACCTGGCTTGTTTTTATGAATTCTAGGTTTTTCTCCCTCAATAGAGGAGTACTTTATGCTTATCTCAGTATACTTAATATCAGTACTCTTCACATTACAAAATTTGTTACTTCAATTTACTGACAGCCAGATGAGAGAAAGGGTGTCTGAACCAGTAATAGGGATGGTGAGGTATATGGTCAGCTCTCCCGCAGAAGCTGTTTCCACACTGCCATCTTATTACATGAGAATCATGGGCAAGGTGAACCACTGTGTAGGTTTTCATGGTGAATAAACAGAGGAAAGACTAAGCTGAGACAGCAATGTGGGCAAGGCAAGGGCTTTTGATGGAACAAGAACAGCTTCCACACAGAAGTAGATCCAGATTCAAAAGCATGAAATTGCAAAAAGTTGCCTACACATGAAGCTTGCCATAAAACCTGTATTATTGTTATTATTATATTTTTGAGACAGGGTCTCACTATGTAGTACAGACTTGTCTCAAACTCACTATATAGTGAATTTGCAGTGAACCTCATGCATCTGCCTCCTCAGTGCTGAGATTAGAAGCATCACCACTACCCTCGATTATTCTCATCTAGCAAGACTAACCAAGGAGCCAAATCCTAAACCCAAGTACCAGAAGGGAGTAGAACCAGTTCTCACCTGTACATTCTTATAATCCACATGTTTCCCACATAAGATACATTTCTTAAGAGGTTCCTTATAAGGGTTTTCCATTGCAACAGGCTGGGATAAAGAAGAAAAGTTTGATTATATTAATTTCAATTTTTAAACATTAAATCATAGGGTTGGGGCTGGGGTGTTGGCTCAGAGGAATAGGCGCTTCTCTGGCAAGCGCAAGGGTCTGAGTTCAATCCCCGGTTCTACCAAAAAAAGAAAAAAATTATAGGGTTATTCCATTAAAATTCATCCCAAAGCACACAGCATCTTTTTCACTGTGTACATATTTTAAACAAGCACTCTATTTTTTGTGTCAGTTTAAGGAGTATTAATCTTTAAAGGTTAATAGAGGAAAAAAAAATCAAATTTTAATTTTCTGTTCAAATGCCTTGCTTATCTCAGATTTGTAGATAGCTGTAATTTTTTAAATCCATGTAAAGTTAATATAGCTGGGCATGGTGGTGAAAAGCTATAACCCCAGCATTTTAGGAGGCTGAGGCTGGAGAATAGCAAGGCCAGCCTGGACTACAGTGTTCAAAGCCAGCATGAACTGCATCCTGTCACACCCTATCTCACCTAAAAAGTTCATTTAACATTAAATTAAGAAAAACTTATGGTGCATTACTCAACATACAGCATTTCTAGATTAGTATAATCACTTAATACTATAGTTTTGATTTTTTGAGACAAGACCTCACTGTGTAGTTCAGGCTGGTATTGAATTCAATACGTAACCCAGGCTACAATCAGTAAATGATAATTTCCAACTCAGAGTAATGATAACTTTGCTCTTATAGGTGAAGACCAAATAGCTGAAATACAAGAACTTAGTCATATTGAAAAAAAGAAAAACATAATTCTTACCAGGTTTTCATCGCTGGTTACCTGTTTATACTGTGAACAACCTCTTCTCCATAGTACTGCAATTAAACAGAGCAAAAAAAATTTCTTTGTTAGAGTAGCTACTTAAGAGTTTTGTTTTTATGGAGACAAGATGAATCAAGAGACAATGTAAGTTTTACATTCTTTACACTTACAATAACTGGTTAGTGAAGTTTTGAGTTGGGATAGAGTAAAGCTAGCTAATTCTCAAGAGCATATATTTTCCCATCCATAAAACTCACCTGCTCTCCTCCTGACATTTCTTTCTCTTCATTCCAATTAGAGACAGGTGGTCTGATTTTGCTTTGTAGGATACAAGGCCTCAGCAATGTAACAGCCACAATAAGATGCAGCCCCACCTTTTATATTTTGAGATAGTCTAGCTAAACTGCCCCCAGTATGGTTTTTTGTTTTTATTTTTGGTGGAAACCGGGGATTGAACTCAGACCCTTGCACTTGCCAGGGAAGCGCTTATTCCACTGAGCCATCTCCCCGGCCTCGCCTTTCTCCCTAATAGCCTGGGATTACAGGCGTAACCAACACATTAACCAAGACAAATTTTAACGCAACGAGGCAGTGAAACAACCCGTAGTCCTTGTTTTGCCAAAGGGAAAATAAGCAACATACTGTCTCCCGACAGCAGTTATTAAGAAGCACAGATAATTGCCTAAATTACAGAGATGAGCATCTGTATCACAATTTCGCTCCGATCCTCGACCTTAGAAATACGTAATTTACTGATGAGTGACTGGAAATGTCCCTGTCTTGCCAAGTTTAGGAAATCCTTGTGTCTTAAAGATCCATTCCATTCGCCCCTTTCAGTATTTAAAATTCACATCCCTTTCCGTTACACATTCCCACCTTCGTGGAGCAACTTAACCGCCTAGAAACCGGCATCATTTTGCTAAAAGTGACTGACTAGTAGGGCCAAGGCAACGGCTGCAGTCCACCACTCACACTACCCGTGCGAGTTCCGGGATCTGGGAGGCAGACAGCAGCCGTTATACCTTGTGTCGACTTCTTCCTCCCTAGACCGCGGCAAACGGCGACCAGCGCAGCCATGGCTTCCGTTCCTCTTCTTTCTTTCCATCCTCTAAATTCGCCCGGCGGGTCCCTTCCGGTACATTCCCCCGCGGCCCTCGCATTCCACTCAAAGGTTCCCGGGGCGGACGCCGGAGACAGGCCGAAGAGCGCGGGGGTTTTCGATGCGCGTACGCAGCCCCTTTCGTGCTCCAGGTGTCGGGGGC
Organism: Ctenomys sociabilis; assembly: GCA_004027165.1. Taxonomy (NCBI): domain Eukaryota; kingdom Metazoa; phylum Chordata; class Mammalia; order Rodentia; family Ctenomyidae; genus Ctenomys; species Ctenomys sociabilis. Next base: position 7,535 of record PVKA01032758.1, read on the forward strand.
AAGGTGTCACCGAAAAAGGCTTGCACCTGCGCTAGCATCCCTGCTTCCGGTTCGGGACCCCAGAGAATAAATTTAAGGCGGATGGCGATGTGGGCACAGTTTTCTCCCTTCGCTGCCGTTGCAGCGCCTCCCGTCATGCTCCACAGCCCTTGAGTTTGGCGGCTGGATCTCCGGGAACGCCTGCGGGCGGGACCTCCGACCGCGCCATGGAGGAAGGCGCGTCCCGCATCCGCCGCCGGGTAGTCCACAAGAGGACCCGGCCCGGCTTGGCCGGCGCGTGCGCCGCCCCTGCCGAGACCGAGCGCGCGCCTGGGGCGGCCGAGGAGGAGGCGGTGGAGGTGGAGGAAGAGGGTGCCGGGGACCGGCGGAGAAAGACCGCGCAGCCGGCGGAGGGACGCCCGGCAGGCAGCTCTCGGCCATCCCGTTCACCTGAGCAGTCCCTGGCCCTTCCGACCTCGCAACAACCCGGGCCTGGAGACCAGGTGCGGGGTCGCGGAGCTGCGGGGGTTGGCGGCTTGCGTCCAGGTGGCCGCAGTCCATCGCTTGGGTCCAAACGCTTCCTGCGTTTCTCAACGCCTCCGGCTCCTGTCGGTGGGCACTGATGAGGCACTGCCGGGTCTCGGACGGGAAGCGTGGATTCTAACCCGGCCTCAGACGTTACTGAGCCGCCTGCTTTGGTGAACACCCGTCGCGCACTGGTCACTGTGAGCTATAACGGCTAGGTTTCACAGCAGTGGCACTGTGCTGGAGGAGTGTAGACTGCAAATTCCGCATTCTTAGTCGCTTCACTGTGCTACTTCCCTGAATTTAGGGCTCCTCAGTTTTGGTGGAACCAGGTACTGAACTCAGGCCCTTGCACTTGCTAGGGAAGCTCTTATTCCACTGAACCATCTCCCCGGCCCTGGCTCCTCAGTTTAGTAGCCCACCACAAGTCGGAGTGCACGTTCTATCTCAATTCCAGATTCAGAACAGCTTCCTTGTGACATCTGGTGGTGCGACAGAATTTTGTCACAGGCCAGTCTTATTTTTATCAGTAAACGTTTGACTCTGTCCTGCTCCTTCCAACACTTGGTCCCACTCCAATTTGCAAAAGCTTTGTTTTCATAATTCTTTCTGCTTTCATTCTTTTTGTTGTTGTTCATCCCCTCTCTTTCCTCCAGCTCTTGTTCTCCCATTTGAAAAGAGCTCCCTGCTTCCTATTTATCCATTTTGCGCTCACGCACTCTGTGTGTGTGTGTGTGTGTGTGTGTGTGTGTGTGTACATTGCATACACTTTTCTTTTTGAGACGATCTTGCTGTGTTGCTCAGGCTGGCTTTGAGCTATGTAGCCCAAGCTGGCATCAACTCAGGAGGATCCTCCTGCTCAGCTCTCCAAATTCTGGGATTACAAGTGTGTGCCATGTTCATCCTCCATAAATATTTTTACGTTTCTCATATGAGAGACACCATGAGATATTTCAGCTAGGCTGATTTATTTCACTTAATTGTTATGGTTCCTTGTTGCATCCATTTACCTATAAATGCCTCAAGTTTACGGCAGAGTAGTAGTCCACTGTGTATAAACATCACATTTTCTACATTCATCTATTGATGAGCATTTAGACTACTTACGAGATTCTGTGATAAATTGTGCTGCTATGAGCGTGGATATAATGTTACCCTGTGATGTCTAACTCTTGAGAGAGGAGACTAGAATAGCTGGGTCAAAAGCAATTTCTGTTTTTAGGGTCCTGAGAACCTGTTTGGAGAATGTTGCAGTTGCAGAAGCCTGTAGAGGGCTGACACCCCTGTAGTTATCTGTCATTTGTAATGTGCTTTACGGTGTTAGCATGGGTTCAAAAAGGAAAGTAGCTGGTGTGTGGCTCAGTGGAAGTCTGTGCTGGGCCCGGTGTTCATTGCTGGCTGCAGAAGAGAAGAGAATCTTTACCTAACGACCAGAGCAGTTTTGGACAAGTAATTTCACTTCTCTGAGCTTCCATTATCTTCATTTGTAAAACAATGCTGATAATGTTATTCGTAGGTTAGTATTACTGAATAATATTAAGCTTAATAACTTTAATGACTTGCTCATTAAATATTTTTGTCTTCTTTCCAGCATTACGACAGTGAAGAGGACATGTTTGGTGACTATGATAGCTTTGGTGAAAATTCCATTTTGGCTCAAGTTGAGGATCTGGAACAGAAATATATGCAACTTCCTGAACAGGGAAAACATGCTACAGACTTTGCCACTGAAGATCTTCGCTCAGAGAGCATCAAAAACAAACTCAGTGTTACACATGTAAGTGACTTTACTGAATACAAAACCGATGAGCAGACAGAGAACCAGACTGGGGGTGAAGAAGCTGCTGCTGAACCTGGAGATGACCCTTTGTATGATGTGCCATCTTCCCAGGTTTTATGTTTTGAAGACCTGCAGAAGTCTTCAGATGATTTTCCTCGCCAGTCCACACAAGAAAGGGACAGGAGCTCATCTCACAAGATGGGGAATGAAAAATCGCAACACCAGCCAAATGATGAAATGTCTTCTAAAGTTCGAACTAGTTCAGACACAAATAGGAGAAAAAGTATTAAGGATTTCCTAAAAAACACCATGACTGGAAATGCCAAGGCCCAAATACCAGTATTTTCTAGGAATAAACAGCTCAAAGAGGCACTCCTCTCTGAAGAGATTAATATTGCCAAAGAGACAATTGAATCATCATCCAGTGACCTTGGTCCTTTCTATTCATTACCCAGCAAAGTGAGAGACCTTTATGTTCAGTTCAAAGGAATTGAAAACTTATATGGTAATGGTTTTGGCTGGAATGAAATCAGAATTTTCCATCCTTATCATATTAGCACAAATAACAGAAACAAATGCTTCCATGGTCTCAACTTGAAAAATGAAAATGTCGCTAGTCTCAACCTTCCATTCCTGTCCTGCTACTGCTGAACCTCTTTGCAAAGCAGTTGCTTCAGTGTCTTATTTCTTGCCTCCAGTAGTTCTTCCTCCCCCTGACCTTGTTGAGCTGCCTTGTCTGCCTTCCCAGTGGCTTCCCTCCTGCTGACCAGACCTTTCTTGAAATTCTCCTTTCTTTTTTTTTTTTTTTTTTTGGCTTAACCGGGGATTGAACTCAAACCCTTGTGCTTGCTAGGGAAGCGATTATTCCACTGAGCCATCTCCCCAGCCCCTTAAATTCTCCTTTCTTAACATGTTTGCTCCTGAATTTTTTTTTTTAATTTTTAATTATTTATTTGATGGAGGGTCTCTTGTCTCAGCCTCCCCGGCAGGCTGGTATAACATACAGTACCGGAGATTGAACTTGGGTCATTACACTTGCCAGTCAGGCACTTAAATCAGTGAGCTATCTCCCCAGTCCTGCTCCTGAATTTTTTTTTCTTTAATTTTTTTAGCTGCTTTACAGTTTCCTCAGTTGTTATTGGCTAGCTCTTTTTAATCTAACAAAATTTACTTGTTGAAATTCCTTTGAACATTCAGATGTCGAATGAAGTCAGCAATTCCATTGATTAAAAGTAAGTACCTTGTGACTGGGGATATAGCTCAGCAGCACACCTGCCTGGCAAGCTTGAGGTCCTGAGTTCTGTTCCCAGTAGCCCCGCCCCCCAAAAGTAAACATCTTTATTTGTTAATTTTTTATTTTTGGTTTGAGATAGTGTCTCATTATGTAGTTCATACTGGCCTGGCCTCAAACTCACAGGCCTTCTCTTGCCTTGGCCTCCTTAGAGCTGGGATTGTAGGTGTGTGTCACCATGATTGGCAGATAAGCATCTTCAAAGACAGCTCCAGTCCAGATTTAAGTACAAAGAAACACTGCAGTAATATCTGTGTCTCATAATTTTTTTGTTTTTGTTGGAAACCGGGGATTGAATTCAGGCCCTTGCACTTACCAGGGAAGCATTTATTCCACTGAGCCATCTCCTTGGCCCCATTTTTTTTTTTTTTAACGTTGAGCCTTTTCAGTTGTATCATTTTTTTTTTGTAATGAAGAGACAGTCCACATACCGGAAGAGGAGCCCATCAGCCTGTCCCTTTATAATTATTTCTGAATTCCTGTTGGAATCTTTGTATTTGCCTTATGTCTTTGTGCGATAGCATCTCCCTATGCAGTTCAGGCTGGCCTTAAGCTCACTTTGTAGACCAGGCTGGTCTCGAACTCGAAATGATCCTCCTACATCAACCTCCCAAGTGCTGGATTTACATGCCCAGGCTGTTGGAATCTTAAAAGATCTTACATCAATCATATTTTAAAGGGTGGCTTCTTATCTCAGGGAGAATGCAAGCAGGAGGGTGAAGTAGGACTCAGGAAGTAGTCTAATCCCAGACTACGGGAATCTAATGAATTCTGAATTGTGAGGTTCATGGCTTAAGAACTAATGGCTGTGTTGAGCATGAAGTAGCTATTAACTCTCTCCCTCTGTTTTTCTCCTACCACCTTACTCTCTCATTTGCATCTCCTGCCAGAGTGAATTTCTTGAAACAAGACTCCCCTAGTATTTGTCTTTTTCTTATGTAACTAGCACTGTGTGTAGCGTGCCCTAATAGACTCCCAGCTGCTAGAGATTGCTGGTCATCTTATGAATGTTGAACTTCACTCCCCATCTATAGAATGGGATAATACTTGTGCAAGTTACATTCTTTGTCACAAACATGTCCTTAGGTATTGTAATGGCTGTCAGAATTACACTGGTAGCTTCTAAGAATTTAATAACTTTGTTTCTGGTAGTAGGAATTGAACCCAGGGCCCGACACTGAGCTATATCCCCAGCACCCCCCCCCACACACCTCTTTTTTGTGCAACAGGATTTTGCTATGTAGCCCCAGCTGGCCTTGAACTCAATGCAGTCCTCCTGTGTCATACTCTGAGTGATAGGTTTACAGATGTGTATCACCACACCTTGCTTTAGTTCTCTTACATATACATGGAGTAATGGCAAATTTAGGCTTACATGCACGTGCTGATTTTTACTACACTAAAGCAGTGATTCTCAAAGTGCAGGTCCTAACCTGCCACATGGGCATCACCTGGAGACTTCTCAGCCCAGCTGCAGCCTCAGAGCTCCTGGGTGCACTTGCCAGCCTGTATTGCAGCTATTTTAACAGCATCCTCCTTACCTTACACCTCTGCTTTGCCTTTTTATCATGGAGTCGTGTGCTTAATGTGTTTTATGTAAGAGTTGAGAGCTAAGTTGATACCAGTATTTACTGTATAAACATAAACGATAGTCTCAAGTAGTGTGTAAGTACTACATACTGAGTTTTAAGGGGCTTTTGGCTTGGGTGCTTTTTGGGGGCTTATTTTGAGCAGGGTCTCACTATATAGTTGAGGGCTGACCTCAAAGTCCAGCAATCTTTCTGCCTCAGCTTAACAAATGCTAGATTACAGATGTGTACCATCACACTTGGTTTGCCTGTTTTTCTAAAGATAAAATACTAATACACATTTTGAAGATTTATGGTTGCATACATTGTTAAATTATTCTACAAAAAAAAAAAATTCTACAAAGCAGGCATACTAGTGTATGGTATCTTAGATCTGATTTGTTCATTAGTCCCACCTTGCTAAATGGTGTGAAGGAAGCCAAGATGTGCAGGTAAATCCAGTAATTCTAGTGTTTTATGGTCTAAACAGTCTTAGCAGTTTAAAATTGTATTTGAACCATTCAAAGTTCAGATCCCCAAGAGAACTGATTTTTTATTGGTTTGTGCAAAACCCCTGCACTTCGCTCTATTATTGTTATCATTATTATTATTATTTGAGACGGGACCTCATTATGTAGTTTAGACTGGGCTTGAACTCTACCTATCGTCAAACTTCTTGTGCAAATCCTGCTTCACACTCCCAAGTGCTGGGATTACAGGTGTGCGCCACGATAGCCAGCACCTGTCTCCCACCCTACCTTGCTTTCTTCCTTCCTTTTCTGTTTCTAAGATGGCTTTGGATTGGTGAGGAAGGTAAGCGTGCACAATCTTGCAGAATGTAAGAAGGCCTTACACAGGTCCTTTGGTGTCCTTTTGCTCCTGTGGTGTCCTTACGTGCCCCTTGTTCCCTGGGGCTCTTCCTGTCTGGCTAGAGCCTTTTGAATCTGCAGCCAATGGTGACTCAATCCCTGTCCACTGGCTACGTCTGAGCTCAACTCACTGGCCATGTGCATGAGAGATAGTTGATATTAACATTGACCAAAAGTGCATTTACCCTTAGGAGATGATTGCCACAGAAGGGTTTTATTTTCCCTTCATGGCTTTCTTGACATTGGAAATCTAGAAGAGAAAGCCAGTGCTTTTTTTTTTTTCCTTAAATTCCATAATGTACAGTACTTAACGTCTAGTTCCCCCCTTAAATTCTGCAGAATGGCAACATACCTGCTTAACACTGAGTTGTGTGCGAGAACGAAAAAATTTAATTTATTCCTTGCCAACAAGTGGTGGGAAAACCCTTGTAGCTGAGATCTTAATGCTACAGGAATTACTTTGTCGGCGAAAAGATGTTTTAATGATTCTTCCATATGTGGCACTTGTCCAAGAAAAGGTTTGTTTTAAACTTTTTCATGTTATGTCATTAAAAGCTAAATATTAGTGTAAATAATAACTTTCTATTGACTATAAAGAAGAGCTCAGGCTGGGGAGATAGCTCAGCAGCATAAGTGTCTGCCTAGCAAGTCCTTCTTCGTGATGGAGAATTAATATACTTAGAAAATACAAAAGCAACATAGTCACCTGAGATTGTTTCATATAATAGTTACCCATTTTAGGAACTTTTATTGTTTTTTTATCTTAAATGGAATATGGGATAAAAAGGCAGAGACTAATGAGCTTTATAATTAATATAAATGAGCTCTAGGACCTGGGAAATAGCTCAGTAGCATAAGCACCTGCCTGGCAAGTACAAGGTCCTGAGTTTGATCCCTAGTACAAAAAAAAAGTTCTACTTTTTGATAACAAAGGAAATAACAAATTTATTTTTACATTTATAATGTAGTTTATTTTTTATTTTATTGAGAAATAGCAATGAGACAGTTTCAAAACAGGTTAGTAGGACAGTTACAATAATTAATACGTTGCATATTGTTGTCTTCATAGTAGGTATTCATAGTACGAGATGCACACATGATATCCTCTCCGAACACTATAGTACAAATCTTTCTACTCATTGAATTAAGACAAAGTAGCTGTATATTCTAATTATTTTGTATATACAGATACAGAATGGTCATTCATTTATATCTCTTTTTTTGTATAGTTTTGTCAGAGATGGATATTCCATCGCCATTTAAATAGTATAGGTGTGTGAATTCAGCAAAATAATCCAATATAGTCCAATAGTCCATAATAGTAGTGGGTTATCTGTAGGATTGGCAGTGTCAGAAGTTGTTGACTTAGGGGGGTGGGGAGATGGCTCAATGGAATAAGCACTTCCCTGGCAAGCACAAGGGCCTGAGTTCAAATCCCCAGTTCTGGAAAAAAAAAAAAAAAGTTGTTGACTTGATTCTTTTACAGCTCAGCCTATTGTGGCTTTACTTTTTATACCTCATTTTTCTTATGCTGTAGTTTAGAAGTTACATTTATTTGGAAAGATCAACTCCTTATTTTTATGTTTTTTTTTTTTTTTTTTTTTTTTTATGTAGTTGTTGCAAGTTCTCATTAATAGCTTGGACTCCTGGTGATCCTCCTATTTGCAGCCTCCCAGGTCTGGGATTACAAGCCACTATGCACAGACTCTTAACTGGCTCAGTCCACCCAGGGGGCGGGACTGGTGTGACATGTGATGCTGAGAATCAAACTGGTCACTGTGCTTGCCTAAGCTTGCAGGTGCTTTAGTCTGCTGAGCTATCTCACTGGCCCTTTATGGTATGTCTTAGATAAACATGTACTACATGATCTTTACCCATAAATTGGTGTTAAACACTAATTTAGCTTTTTTCTTTCTTTTTTTTTTTTAAAGAAAGGTCTAGCTGGGCATGGTGTCACAGGCCTGTAATCCCAGTACTGGGGAGGCTGAGGCAGGAGGATTGTTGTGAGTTCGAGACCAGCCTGAGCTACAAAATGAGCTTAAGGCCAGCCTGAACTGCATAGTGAGACCCTGCCTCAAAAAGACGAAAAAAAAAAAAAAATTGGAAACAGTCCTCCTCCCTCAGCCTCCCAAGTGCTTCAATTATAGGGATGTACCACCATACCTCACCTGATGTAGCTTTTTTCAGCTTTTTTTTTTTTTTTTTTTTTTTTTTTTTTTTTTTTTTTTTTTTTTGGCAGAACCCAGGGATTGAGCTCAGGCCTTTGAGCTTGCCAGGAAAGCGCTTTTTCCACTGAGCCAGAGGCTTTTTTAAAAAGTCCCTGTGACTACTAACAGATTTCATTGTTTTTATCTTAACTAATATTTAGATTTCAGGTTTGTCAAGTTTTGGTATAGAACTCGGTTTCTTTGTTGAAGAATATGCGGGAAGCAAAGGAAGATTTCCCCCAACTAAAAGAAGAGAAAAGAAGTCGTTGTACATTGCCACGATTGAGAAAGCGCATAGCCTGGTGAACTCCTTAATTGAAACCGGAAGAATCAGTAGTCTGGGTCTGGTTGTTGTAGATGAGGTTGGTTGTAGTTTTACACTTTATCCTAACATGCTCTTTGTAGAACTGATTATGTGGGTCTGATTAGTACTTCTAAGTAATTTGTTTTAGAATACAGACAACACAGGTGTCTTGATTACTTTGTCATTGCAAGGACAAAATGCTCAACACCCAGTACTTTTTTTTTTTTTTGGTTCCAGGAATCAAACTCAGGACCTGAACTTGCTTTTTTTTGTAAGAGACGATGATTTATTTGAAAGTAAAGAAAAGGGGGTGTGAGAGAGATGATAGATAGGTACTCTAGATAAGTAGGGGACATTGGAAAGTGAAATGCTCAAGCTTCTTGTCCACAGCTCCTTTTTATTGTGCTCCTAATCTCTGTAGGCTCCTGGAATCTGATTGGCTCATTGGCTATCTTTGGTACTTCCCTTGAGTTTCTTCCAGTTGGGTGACCTTTCCTGCTTGGTGAAGGTTAGGATGGGGCCAAGGATGTTTAGGGACAAGTAGTTTGGGCTTAAGCATTAAATAAAAGGGGCTTATGTTCTACTTGGGATCTTCCTGAGTATAGTTTTTTTTGCCTTTACTTTTTGATTGCTGGAGTTTAGCTGTCTTTGTCTTTTTAATTGCTTGAGCCTAACCTGTAGAGGCCACTGACTGACCTTAGTAAATCTCTCCGTTGTTAACTTCTAACAAAGTTCAAGGCTTTACCCTATCTTTCCCTATCAACATGCCCTTCACACACACACACCCTGTTCTGAGACAGAAATTTGAGCTGAATGAGCTACTAGGTGGGAGCTAGCCAATAAAAGTCTCAGCCAGGAGGTTCCTCTGATGGACCTCAGCACCTTTATAGTGGGTTTCTCTGTGTGACTACTTGGAGTTTAGCAGTTTCTAGAGGAGAGCAACCAAACTTTACCAAGAAGAGATTAAAGCATATATGACCGGACCATGAGCAATAGAATAAAAAGGCAGATTAGGGAAGGAGCCATGCCATACAGCTGGCCCTGTAACCAACTGGCCCTTGAAGCTGTCAGCCGAGTCAGTGATTGTAATCCCTCTCTGTATGTCTAGCTTATATCATTACTCATATTGTAATCACTACTCAGTATCTCTGGCTGTATCTTTTTCTTGCTGAATGTTCAAGACCAAGTTAAGGTGTGACCTTTGTCAATCATAATTTTATCTATATATAAAATCTGTGTCTCAAGGTCAGCTAAGTCTCCCAGGCATTACTTTTTGAGTCATGGTCAGAGCCTCTTAACTTTCAGCTCTTCTGTCAGATGCTGACACCCAAAGTTAAAGGAGGAGGGGGCCAGGAGATGGCTCAGTGGAATAAGTGCTTCCCTGCCAAAGTTAAAGGAGGAGAGGTTTATTTTGGTTCACAATTAGTAGATATTTCAGTCTACAGTCAGCTGGCCCCACGGCAGGGTGGCATGGCAGAGGGGCATCACAGAGGAGTAATAGTCTGTAACAGGGCAGGCAGGGGAAGGAAGTATTGAGGCATGAGGAGGGATATATATATATTCCAGGCCACACTCGCACCCATCACTTCCCACAAGGCTTCACTTCCCAGCAATACACCCAGCTATAAACCCATTGGTGGCCTAATCCAGTGTCACCCGTGATCCAGTCACCTTACAGACGCCCTACATTTCAACATGTGAGCCTTTTAGGGCCATCTAGATAGAAGGCATTGGGCCAGCCAAATAGCTTAGCAGATTAAAGCACCTGCAAGCAGGTGCAGCAGCTAGGAGTTCTCTTCCCAGGCCTGCTGTGCTGGCCCCACTCCCAGAGCTTGCTGAGACAGCAATTGAGACTGGATGTGTAATCCCAGCTCTTGGGAGGCTGTAAACAGGCGGATTACTGCAAGTCCAATCTAGTAGTGAAACCCTGAACTCCCTGTAGATCCTTCCCTAAAATACAGGAAAAAAAAAAAAAAAAAAAAAGAAGGCACGACAACAGGTGAAGACATTCCATGCTTGGTAATCCTAAATTTGATTTTATATAAGTTATGTCTTAAAATGTGAATATGTACATATTTAGGCATTTTTGTATTTATATAAGTACTGTAAGTTTCCAAAGTGCCAGGTTATTGCCCCCAGAATGCATTAACTTAAAATAGCAGCATGGAGACAAGGTCTTGATGCTATAAATTTTATAGCCCAATTGTTGCAGAGTTATAAATGGTTGTATGTTCATACCATGGAGCTCTGTTCATGGTTTATGTGGGTATTCTATGAAGAATCACTCTACTTTTTTTTTTTTTTGTTTTAATCTCAAAGTTGCACATGATTGGTGAAGGGAGCCGTGGCGCGATACTGGAAATGACCCTAGCAAAAGTCCTCTACACAAGCAGTAAGTATTTACTGATGTTAACCCAGAGACCTGTCTGTATCTATCAAGGATTTATGCAGTCACTAGATTATGTAGATTAAGTTATTACCTTTGTTTTTAAATGTTTAAAGTGAATTTATGAATCTTGGAGGGATGTTGGAGGAATGGCTAGATAAGCAACTTTATGAAGGTAAATGACATCAGTGTTGGAGGAAGCGCTCTGTGACCTTCCTGCACTTGCTAGCCTGTGTCACCGTCCTGTTTCTCTGAAGTGAAGAGGATGGTGCTCTGGCTGACAGGGTCATTGCCGGGTCATATGAGAGAGCGCCCGGAAAGCCACCTGCAGTGCCTGCTTGGCACCGGCCTGCAGAGAGGCTTTGCCGCTACCCTTTCCCTCATCGTACCGGTAATGAAGCGCACTTCGTCACTTTAGGAACCACTCCCGGACCTAGGTAGTCTTGAAATGCACCACAAGTGGATTGCCAGTGCTATGCCTGTATTGATGGGGAGTTGCGATACTTACATGCGGGACAGGTATTAGCTATGATGATCAGATCTTAAGATTTGAGGAGAGGAGATACTGCAGGTTGAACCCAGGGTCTCACACACTCTCAGTGATTTACTACTGAGCTACATCCTCAGCCCTCCAAAGTTATTTTTAAAAAATTTGACTGCAGACTGTAGCATTTTATATTATTTAATGAATACTTTGTGCCAGCAGGTACTATTTTTAAGTGCTAGAGCTATAAAATGAGTAGAATAAAGTACTGTACCTGCCGGTAGCCTCTATTGTAGTAAAACAGAACAGATGATGAACAGATAAACAAGAAGACATAGAGTATTGACTGCCCTCTCCTCTACACTGCCTTTCTGAGCTCCATGTAACTCCATGCAAACTGTATCCCTTCTCCCCTTACTGCAGTTAGGGATACCTCTTGAGAGGTGGGGAATATTATAGATAGCTGAATTAAGTAGAAAATAGTAGGCAGTTAATGCAGAAGATGAGAATCCATCATTCACTGGCTAGAGGCATTCATCTTTTTGGGGGGGAGGGGGGTTTTACCCAGACCCTTGTGCTTGCCAGGGAAGCGCTTAATCTACTGAGCCACCTCCCCAGCCCTTAGAGGCATTCATTTTAAGTCACAATGACTAGTTTTACATATTTCCTTAAGGGATGAATGGATGCCTGGGATTATTGGTGTCACCCTTTTGAGATTTCCTATTAGCTCATTAGAGTGGCCATCCTTACCTACCTACTAAGACTAGGACCAAGATTAAGGCACTGGTCCAAGGATAATGATGTTAATCTACTCTTGCTACCACTGGCCAATAATTACCTAGGTGATTACACTTGCAATCTAATCAGTTGATCATTTTGACCCATATTGTACCCACCTGATTTGGCTCATGATTTTGCTCTATAAAGTTTCCTTTGAGAGGTTGGTGTTCATTTGAAAGCCCACCTGTCTCTCAGAAGCTATTCATATTCTCCAGTAAATTTTCCTAGTCTTAAAGAAAAAAACCACAGGGTGTGTCAGATGTGATAAATTTTATATACCTTAAAGCAGAGAGAGAGAGAGGAACTGATCAGCCACTTCTCAAATTCAATATACTCTGTCTCTTAGTTTTTCTTCAGTATCTATTCATTCTTTTTTCTTTGGGTGTGGGAACGTATTTCTCTTGGCTTTCATACTGATTCTGTGTACAAGGCATCCATCCTGCCTTAGCACTGAGAGACAGCACATTGTAATGGCTGAGGACAGACTCAAGCTAGATCTGAATCTTGGCTCACAGTCTTAGGTACATGGCACTGGAAGGTCGTATTAACTGCCTATTTCTCTAGGAATCACCTATGGGTGACTGGATTTGAGCCTTCCTCACCGACTTGCTACAAGGATAGAAGAGTTCATCTTTGTAAAGCATCTACCATGGTGCCCACCATGTAATGGATAGTCGTTTGCTTTTGTGTAATTCTCCTTCGGTCACCAGTGCCTTACACTTAATAGATGGTTGAGTAAAATGAGGCTCTTTTGTTTTTCTTTCTTGATTTTGTTGTTACATCTCTTTGTAGCTTACTCGTTTTATACATTGTTGTTACACTAAATTTATCTTGGTCTGCTCTGTTCTTTTCTACTGCTGATTGTTATGCATATTCCTGATTTAAAGTACTTCCTGTGTACTGAAGGTTTCAAATCTGTGCTTCTGACTCTCACTTCTTTTCTGAGTGATACCATCCACTAAGTGGATGTTCTTATCACAGGCTTTACTCAAAGCCTAATTCATTTCCTTCAGACTCATTCTTCAGTCTGAGTTCCGGTGTATTGCTCTCTAACCAGCCAGCCAAGCTGGAATCTTACAATTTCTTTTAAAAGTTGGAGTTTTGGGCCAGCAAGATAGCTCAGAGGACTCAGTACCTGTTAGGCAAGCTCTGGGACCAGGATTCAATCCCTGGTACCTCATGCTACACAGACACCTCTGCTTCCCCCTGGCACACTGAGCTGGCCACTAAGTCTGGCATGGTGGCGCACCCCTGTAGTCCCAGCAGTAGGGTGGCTGAAAATGGGATCACCATAGTCCATGCTGTGTAGTGAATCTCTGTACCAAATACATAAAATTTAAAAAATAAAAATAAAAAATATAAAAGTTGGAGGGTCTCACTGTGTTGGCTGGACAGGCCTTGGACTTTGTTCTCAAGTCATCCTTCTGTCTTAGCCTCCCAAGTAGTTAGGTAACGTCTTACCAGTGTCCATTCTTGCTCAGTAACCAGATCCTTTCCGGTTTACTTCATAAATACATTTAAAATCTCTGTTTCATGCATGACTGCTAACTACCCCCCCCCAATTCTCTCTTACCTAGACTGCCACAGAAAACAAACTCTTCCTCTGCTTTCTTAGTCTTTTTTTGGGGGGTGGGAGTGGAAGTACAAAGAGTCAAACTCAGGACCTTGCACTTGCTAGGCAGCTGTTACATCCCCAGCCCTCTGCTTTTGGTCTTGATCACTCCCATCTCTGCGCCCAAGCCTGACTTGTCTGTTGCAGCTCTGGAGAACCTTCCTGGATGCAGACCTAGCTAGTCTATTGTAGTGTTTATCCTGCAATCCCTTCCCTCTGCTTCCTGCATAAATCCCCAGGCCTTGATCCACATTTCAAGGTGTAAGAGAGCAGAAATGAAGAGACCTTTGCTAAGAAGGCTGCTTTTAATTCAGTATCTAAGTCTAGAAAGCAACTATTTTCATACTGCCTACAAAGTCTTACATCTCCATGAGCCTTACAGTATTTTTATTTATTTATTTTACAGGGTTTTTTGTTGTTATTTTTTTTTTCATTCTTTCTACTTTTACTTTTTAAAAATTTTTACGAGTTGATAGAGCCAGGCAAGGTGCTGCATGCCTGTAATCCCAGAACTTGGGAGGCTAAGGCAGGAAGATCACTTTGAGTTCGAGGCCAGCCTGCACTGTATAGAAATACCCTCTTTCAACAAATAAAACACAGTATAAACAAAGTTAACCTGATAGCATGATCTCATGAAGGACTTTTCACATGGCAAGAGGTTGGGGGCCATCTCCTCCTGTGTCCTATACTCACCTCTGTCTCCCACGCCACTATTGGAGCTTATCGAAGTTCATGGGGATTATATACAGATTATACTCATATTTTTGCTTAGACCTCTTTTTTTTTTTAGTGTAATTAGTACAGGGTCTCACTACACAGATCAGACTCGCAGAGATCCACCTGTGTTCAGCCTCCCAAGCACTGGGATTACAGGTATGCGTTGCCACGCCCAGTCTCAATTGCCATCTCAGTTTGCCCTGGAGGTGGGGCTGGCATGGCATGGCAGGGATCAAAGCCCAGTCCCTGCGTCTGCCTGAGCTATCTGGCCATCCCTCTTGCTTAGACCTCTTAATAACTATCATGATTCTTTCCAAGTTTGAAATTTGGTAAAATTCTAAGTAGTACCACTTGGGGTACCTGAAACATTTCATCCTTTGAGTGCCAGATTAATAGTCTGATAATATATAGGTTGTTAGCCTTAATCAGAAAATCTAAAATCCCAAATGCTTCAAAAGCCAACATGGTGCCATAAATGGAAAGCTTCACTGCATATGCTGGGTCACAGTGAAAGCACAGATATCCTAAAACTTTGTGTCAAGTCCCCTCAGACTGTGCATAGAAGGTGTATGTGAAACGTAAGTGGATTTTGGGTTGTGCTTTGGGTCACCTCCCTAAGATACTATTCCGCAAAGCTGAAATCTGAGCCCCTTTAGCCCCACACATTTCAGATAAATGATACTCAACATATATTTACATTTTCTTACCCTCTGTCTTTCCTAGATGGTTTAGGAAGAATTTTGAGCATTAAAATGTTGCTAAAGTAAATTTATGATATAATAACATTTTATTCCATTTATTTTTATTTATTATTTATTTTGGTACTGGGAATTGAGCTGAGGGCCCTGTGCTTGCCAGGCAGGCACCATGTTGCTAAGCTATATTTCTAGCCAGTAACACATTTTAATACTTAGTGGTTTTGTTTATTTCTTTTTCAGAAACAACTCAAATTATTGGTATGAGCGCAACGTTAAACAATGTCAAGGACCTGCAGGAGTTCCTTCAAGCAGAATATTACAGCAGTCAGTTTAGGCCAGTATGTACCTAAGGTTCACACTGTACTAACTTCTTGTATATTCACCTTAGAAAGAAAAGGAGCGAACATGGTAATAGAACATTCCTGTGGAGTCGTGAGGCGTTAATGCCAGCCACCGGGTTTGTGTGTAGCAGATGCAAACTCTGCGTGGTTAGAATTTTAGTTTGGGGTCATTCTTGTGTCTACAGCACCTAGAACAATGCCAGTATCTGATCCCTCAGAGGACATTTATAGAATGAATATTTTTGGCTCTATTTCATTTTCTCATTCCTTATTCTCCAAAGGAAATTTATCATTTGGCCAAAATTTAGTGAAACATGTTTACAGTGACTGACGCCTTAGAACTCTATCTGAAAATATTTTCAAGTGTTATGCTTTGGTAATTGTAATACTTTTAATAGATTAAGGCTGAGATTTATTTTTTTGGTGGTGGTGGAATTGGGGACTGAACCCATGGTTTGTGCATGCTAAGTATGCACTCTATCACCAGCTCAGATTTAAATTTAAGCTCCTCAATTATCACATTTCCAAAACTCTTGAAAAAAGTAAACAAGTATAATTAATATTTCCTTGAAAGTAGCTTATAATAGACATGTTATCTGCAGTCCTAGTGTGAATATTCTGTGTTGAATAGGTTTTCAAAAATAACTTCTGAGAAGGGGCTGGGGAGATGGCTCAGTGGAAAGAGTGCTTCTCTGGCAAGCGCAAGGGTCTGAGTTCAATCCCTGGTTCTGCCAATAAATAAGTAAATAACTTAAGAGAATCATCAAATTTTAATTTAAAATTTGAACATTTATATTCATACCAATATGTAAATTTTTAAAAACTACTTTCTGACCTTATGCATAACATTAGATGCTATCCATTCAAAAGTATAATGAGCTGGGTTTATAAAATTTTTTTACAAACACTTAAATTGAAAATAATATAGTGGTATTTATAATTATAACTGATAAATGATAGAATTGCAACAGAAAGTTTTAGATCTTGAGAAACAACTCAGTAACAAAAGATGTAAACACCATAAATCACTTAAACTTCTTGTAACAAATACAAGTGTCTGGTTTCCTTTTGGATATGTGACTACTTAACTCAAAAATTTGTCTTCAAGGATATTAAGCCCTGTTTTTACTTAATGGGGAAAAGAGGATCAAAAAAGATAACCAAAAACTTGTAAGTTGAAGCATGTTTAAGATTTAGATATCTTAGAAAAGCTAACATTTTTGTATAGCTATCCTTTTTTACTTCTACAAAACTTATAACTGAAAATAATTTATATGAGATACTAATGCAAATTTCCTCTTATTTCAGGTTGAATTAAAAGAATATCTGAAAATAAATGATACAATATATGAGGTTGACAGCAAAGCTGAAGGCAGCATGACTTTCTCACGCCTCCTCCATTATAAGGTAAAATTGATAATCCTGAAATCTGTTTCCCATACTTTGTCCCCAGCTGTCCTGGGCACCACAGAGAGTCACACGGTGGCATGGACGGTTGGCATTCTTGAGTAAAATGGCTGAGTGGGTCCCCCACTGGACAGCACACAGACTACACGCGGTCAGTGCCCTGCTCAGCTTCCTTGTTTTGTTTGATGCTGGTGTCTGAAGCCGAGGCAGATCACCTCCTCACCCAGGCTTCCAGCTTTAACATCAGGTCGTGCTCCATTCCTTTGCCTGACACCTTGCCTTTGCGAAGTTGGAGTTTTTATAGCGGCTAAATGCAGGTACCATGTGAAAATCAGTCTGGAAGGGTGCTGGCTATGTCCAACCTCATTCCAGCATTAGGAAGACACTAACATTGTTTTTTTTTTTTTTTTTTTTTTTTTTTTTTTTTTTTTTTTTTTTTTTTTTTTTTTTTTTTTTTTTTTTTTTTTTTTTTTTTTTTTTTTTTTT
>PVKA01032759.1:0-25008 GCA_004027165.1 Ctenomys sociabilis
AGAAAACTTTCTCTCAGGCTCTCACAGAGAGCAATCTGGTCAAGCATTGGCCGTGACTCATCCACATGGATGACACAAACAAAGAACTACAGAATAATGTACAGGACTACAAGATAAACCCTGAGAAGACTTCAATGACCACATAGGAAATATAAAGTTCATGTGTTGGTATATAAGTTTTGATCTACCTAGGTCTTAAGACAACACTTATGAACTTACATCTCAAAGAGCTGAACAAAGGACTTTGAGTGTTTTATGGTAAAGAAATGCTACCTGTTTCCTGAACCAAATATCAATTATTCTGCTAGAGAAACATTACCATCCAAGAGGGATGATTTGATTCCTCCCATTCCTGCTTGTGTCCCTCTTCTTTCTCTTGCCTAGTGGCTCTGGGTAGAATTTCAAATACTGTTACTAAATGGAATAGAAATGGTGAGAGTGGACACTCACGTTTCATTTCTCATTTCAGAGGAAATATTTTCATTGTGCACTATTTATATGCTGGCTAGGATGCTGTTCTGTGCAGTGCTTATGTTAAGATCCTCTCTGGCTGATTTTTATTTCATGGAGGAATGTCATATTTTGTTGGCAGTTTTTTCATCTATTCAAGTAATCATATGATTTTTACCCTACATTCCATTCATGCGCTCTATTTCATTTATTAATTTTTATATGTTGGACCATCCCTCCACTCCTGGAATGAAAACAGATTATGGCATATGCTTATACTTGTCACAGAAATCCATTTGCATTTTATTGACAATATTTGCATCTGCATCCATAAAGGATATGTGTCTATGTTTTCTTTTGTGATGCTCTGGTCCAGTCTGGTATGTAAATGATGTTGACTTCATGGAATAAATGGTGGAAAAGCATTATGAGTCTTCTTTCTTTTTTTTTTTTTTTAATTTATTTTTTGAGTCTATTTTTTGAGTCTTCTTGCAAAGTCAGGTAAAATCCATGCGTGAATTCCTCTCTGAGCCTGTGCTTTTCCTTGCAGGGATACCTCCTGTGATGGCTCCGGTCTCATTTCTTGCTACAAATCGGTTTAGACTTATAATTTTCTCTTTGGTCAATTTTGGTAAGTCATGTGTGTACAGCAGCGTATTCATTTCTGCTAAATACCTTAATTATTAGAATATGTGCTTCCAAAATAGTCTGTAAGGATCCTCTGGTTTAGAATGACATCTGTTTTAATGTGCATATTTTCTTACCTAATTTCATTAATTTTAGTTTTCTAAGTTTTCTTTTGGTAAGTTTGCATGTGGATTTATCACTTTCTCTTATTTCAGAATAAGTGATCCTTTCTATTTCTCACATTTATTTAATTAATTTTAGCTCTGATCTCTCTTACCTGTTACTGATTTTGAGGACTTTTTATTATAATTTTATTTTTTTAATTTTACTTTATTAGTACGTGTATGCGTGGCATAATAATTATACTCCTTGTGGGAGTTGCTACACGCATGAATTTGCTTTTTAAAAAATTCTCTGTTCACAAGACATATTGTCAGGTTATTATTTTGAGATCTCTCTCATTTTTTAATATATGTAGTCATAGCTTTAAACTCTCCTGATAGAACTGCCTTTGTCCACAGCTTCTGGATGCTTGCATATTATATTTCCATTTGCATTTTATACTTTTCTTTATATTTTATTTCTCCACTGTTTCCATTAATCTGTTCAAAAGTGTGCTGTTTAATTTCCATGTATTTGTACAGTTTCTGTAGTTTTTCCTACTGCTGATTCGTAGTTTTATTTTATTATGAGCTTAAAAGTTTGAAGAAATTTCATTTATTTTGTATATCTCGACACCTAAAATAGGACTTATTTTTGAAAAAGTTTAAGATACTGAACATAATATGTATTGTGGTGCTGTTTGGTAGAATATCCTGCAGATGTTGTTAGATTCTTTGCTTTACAGTATAGCTGAATTTTGATATTTCTCAGTTGAATTTTGTCATGGATGTCTAATTGATAAATATAAGGTATTAACTTCAGTCTGATACTGTATTTGGACATATATATCTCATCTTCTCCTGTAGTATTTATTTCATTAATTTAAGTACATGAATATCTGTTTCATGTGCACTTATAGTGCTATGAATTCTCAACTGTTGCCTTCATCAACATGCAATGACCTCCCTTGTCTCTTCTGAATATTTAATTTAGAGCCTGGGTGTCATCATGACTATAGACTCGCTTGCTTGCTTTCCAATTTCATTTTCTTGGAATAGAATATTCCACTCTTTCACTTTCAATCTATGGACTGCAGCAGATCGGATTTTGTCACATAGGCAGTGAGAGAAAAATTACAATGATAAAGTTTATAATAATATATTTGTATGGAATACCAGTATAAGGCTGAAAACCTTGGAAGAACTTTACCTCTTGCTCTAGAAAAACACAACTAGAGTAGTCTAGGTTGTATGTAAGACAGTTATATCATAGGAGGCAGAATCAAGGCTTTCTTATTAACTTCGTTTTGATATAATGTGTTGGTGAAGGAGGTGCCAAGGGGCACCAAGTTGATGGGGTGAAAATACTCATAGAATTGAAAAAGCTCCTTTTATGAATCTCCATGACTAGGTTAAAGGATGAAGAGACATCTGGGAGGCCCTGTTTCCAGGAAACATTAGCATTTGGAAGAGTACACAGTAAGATAGATCTTCTTTATTTCAAAAAGCCAAAACTGAAAATATAAATAACAATGAAAAAATAGTTTCAAGACAGGCTAACAGGAGAGTCACTGCTGAATACAAACAGGATCTGTGATGCAGACGCGCTTCTTACTGGGCATGGGGTTCAATTCAGGGCATTCAGGTTGAAGGGAACATGTCTCTGGGCTTGAGCCTGCCTGCCTCCTGCCAGCACGTGCTGACCTCCAGCTCCACCCCCAGCACATACTGACCTCCAGCTTTCCTGGCCTTTATCCTCAGACTAGCGCCTCCAACTTTTCAAGGGCTGGATTTGGACCTGAACCACACATAGTCCTTCTTGGGCTCCTAGCGTGTGGACAGAAGTGACAGCATTTCCTATCCTCCATAATTGTAGGAGAATCTCTCTCATGCAAACTCTTTTCCACCTACCTATGAATTATTCCCACCTACCTATGAATAAAATTGCCCCTGATAATTAGGGAACAAAACCTTCAGGCATCTTGTTAGACTTTCAAATACTTCAGGGAAAATGAAGAAATCGTCATCTTTTCCTTAAGGAATTGCAAGTCCCAGAAGATGTTTCAAAGCTCCTTAAATTTTTCTCCCTCTGTCATATTAAGATGTATGCCAGACCCAAGATACAGACTTCGTTACAGGTAAAGAGTGAAACACTTCCTGCAATCCCACATGTGAGCTTCCCTGCAATTGTTTAGCGATGTTTGCAAATTTTCACTTTAATTTGGTGGCAAAACTATAACAAATTATGAGAATGTTTTACCTATTTTATAGAGCTGGAATAAATAGGTCTTACTTTCTTGCTTTAATGTTTTAATCTTGTGTAGGTTGACAAACTAAATACACATTAACATACTTGAAAAATCATCACAATATTACTTCAAAATCTTTAAGTTTTATAAATAATTCTGTGTTTAAAACAAGCCCAAATGGACGCTTGGAAACCCTAGCTAAAAGAACATGTTTTTTTTTTTTATTTGGCTACTGGCAGAATTATAGAATTTTGGGGGTTCATGTCACTTGGATGCCCTTCTGCACACGGAGCTGTTTAGTTGCTGTAGGACTTTTGTGACCTCCTTTAAAGGGGTTTAGTATAAAATGTGATAATTTTTTAATAGATTTGTGGACCTGATTCCACCTCACATCGTGAACAGCAGACCCAGTCTGACTTTCCGTTGTGCACCGCGCTTTCTGGTAGGGATCTGAAGCACTGAGCCTTACATCAGTCACACGGCATTCACACTACTCCTCAATGTTCAGCAGTACATATGGAAAGCAGACAAAATTTTTTCAAGTACCACTTAAAAAGTAACACCAGTCAGTGACCAAAACAACCATTATCTGTGGAAAAAAAGTTTATTTCCATCGAACTTCAAAACTGGTAAGACACTTTCATTTTTTGCTTTTATAAAGTGATGGTTATCATGCATAGTTCCTAAAACTTTTGTGGCCAAAACACAACATACAACACAATAGAAGTCACTAAAATTAGATTTATACTATACTGTAATTAACATAATTTTCTAAAACTATGATGCACATGATCGTATTTCCAACTAAAGAAAGGTATATGGATTGAAGTGGGTCAGAGGAGGCCTCTTTCTCATATGCGTTATTTATGCTAATTTACATGCTATTTGCATATAATGTACTCTGCATGTGATGTTTTCTTTTTCCTTATAGGTAACTCAGAGGTATCATCATCATAATTTTCATTGTAATATTTAACTTGTTTCTTTCCTTCTCTTCTGTCATTTTTATTTTAAAATACATTGAACTAATGATTTTCTTAAGTTATGCAAAATATTTGTAAAATAGATGATAGATGAGAGAGAGAGAGATGGACAGATAGATCGAATGAATATTTAGCCCTCTGTCCCACCTACAAAATAACCTACTGGGGCATATTCACTATGCCTATGACAAAGTGAGTTCTAAGTAACTTACATTGCCAGCTCACACTTGCGTACACAACACAGGGAGTTCTGATGATGCTCGCTGACATAGATTCTGATACGTTTCATCACATAAATTCAAGTAATACATACAGTGACCTGTTTTCTTAGTAAGGTCATTTATGGAGATATCTGTCACCCTTTCATGTGTCACAATTCATTGGCCTAAAGGCTTGAATGGGCTTCTGTTTTGCCTGATGAATTTCTACATATTCTATAAGTGTTTAGATTATTGAATCATTATATCCCATTATTTTAATAATTTATGAATATCATTATGAGATTGAAAAACTCTAACCATTGTTGAAAAATTCCCCATCTCTGACAAAACCAAACAAAAAAAGAGCATACAAATGAAGGACCATTTTGTATCTGTATATAAAAAATAGGATAAGTATACAGCTACTTTATCTTAATTCAATGAGAAGAAAGATTTGTACTAATAATGTTTTTGGACAGGATATCATATCTGCATCTTATACTACATATAATCACAATGAAGACAATAATATACAATGTTTTAATTATTGAAATTATTCTACTAATAGGTTTTGAAACTGTCTCATTGCTATTTGTTTCTCAATAAAATTAATGAAAAAAGAAAACTTTATGAATAATAATATAATTACAATCATATGTGAAACTCTCAAAATTTGAGCTTCAACTGTTTAAATTTGCTAAGCACTGAGGGAATAGCTCAATGGCACAGTTCCTGGTAAGTGCAAGGCCCTGAATTCAATTCCTGGTAGTAAAAAAAAAAAAAAGGTTTATGGATCAATTAATCTATCTTATTAGTAGTATTTGAAAATCTTAAAAATGCAACTATTTTAGGCTAGAAATTGACTGTGGTATAGTATTTTAGGCCAGTCTAATGGTATTTAATCTTTAAATCAAATAACAGCCCATTTCTCATTTGTGACCAAAAAAAAAAAAAAAAAAAAAAAAACTTCCCTAGACATGGGCAATGCTTTGGTGAGCAAAGCAAACCCAAGCAAGACCCAGATGTGTAACTGCACTCTGCTCATCTCATCTATGCATATTAATCTTTTACGTTGAGTTCATATTCAAATAATGTAAGTTGAGAAATCTGAAGGTATCTTGTTTGCACGTTTGGCATGCACAGCGAGGGCCCAGGGATGACACGGGAAAGCTGTTGAGCACAACGTTGCCTCTGTGCCTAGTAGGCTAGATGGAAACATGCAACCTCACAACGGCAAATACATTCATCCTGCTGGGCATCACCGACCGTCCAGAGCTGCAGGCTCCGCTGTTTGCGCTGTTCCTCGTCATCTACCTGACCTCGCTGGTGGGCAACCTGGGCATGATCATCCTCACCCAGGTGGACGCCCGGCTGCAAACACCCATGTACTTTTTCCTCAGGCACTTGTCACTCACAGATCTCGGCTACTCCACAGCTGTGGGGCCCAAGATGCTGGTGAATTTTATTGCGGATCCAAATACAATCTCCTTCTACTGCTGTGCCGCACAGCTGTCTCTCTTTCTTGTGTTCATCATTTGTGAACTTTTCATCCTGTCTGCCATGTCTTACGACCGCTACGTGGCCATCTGCAAGCCTCTGGTCTACACTGTCGTCATGTCCCAAAAAGTGTGTCACACAATGGTAGCAATTCCATACCTGTATAGCGTATGTGTTTCCCTTCTAATCACCATAAAAATTTTCGCTTTATCGTTTTGTGGGTGCCGGATCGTCAGCCACTTCTGTGACAGCCTCCCCTTGCTATCTTTGCTCTGCTCAAATACACATGAAATTGAACTGCTCATTTTGATCTCAGCAGGCTTCAATTTGGTTTCCTCTCTTGTGGTACTGCTCTTCTCTTACATGCTCATCCTGATAGCCATTTTCAGGATGAAGTCTGCAGAGGGCAGGCACAAGGCCTTGTCCACCTGTGGGTCCCACCTGACCATGGTCACCGTGTTCTACGGGACCCTGATATTCATGTATGTGCAGCCCAAGTCCCGTCACTCCTTTGACACTGACAAAGTGGCCTCCATATTTTACACACTTGTTATTCCCATGCTGAATCCCTTGATCTACAGCTTGAGGAACAAAGATGTGAAATGTGCCCTAGAAAAGTTGTGGAAGGACGCGTGCAGTATTTTTTCTTAATGTTTATGTATAATATAATTCTTATATGCTAGGTAGATGATAGATAACAATATGGGATCTGTTTATTCAGAGTATTCATATACTTTTTTAATATCCCATACACTGATGTGTTTGTGTTTGGGGTATTTTTATTGTATTTTTAGGGAAGGGTCTACAGGGTGTTCAGGGTCTCACTATTAGGTCAGACTGGTAGTGATCCACCTGTTTACAGCCTCCAAAGAGCTGGGATTACAGGTGTATGCCACCACACCCAGCCTCAATTGCTATCTCAGGATGCCCTGGGGATGGGCCAGGCTCAGCAGGCCAGGATTGAACCCCCTGCCCCTGTGCCTGCTTGCAGGCCCTTTAATCTGCTGAGTTATTTCCCCGGCCCTCCATACACTGTTATCTCACTTGATAAAACAATTGTTAAAATATGCAATATGTTTATTTTAGAATGGAGTGTTGGGGCATGTAGCCATGTTGAGGGGGAATAGGGTCAGAGGTAGAGGCAGAGAGGAGTGCAAAGGGTCCTTGTGTTTGTCTCACATATTTAAATAAAATTTCCAGTGCTGAGTTTTGCCTCTCTGTCTATTGGTTCCACATGACCCTCTTCCTTAGTTTCAAGCTCTCCTGTGGTATATTTTGAAATTCTATTTGATGTGAGTTGTTTACCTGATAGTTGAAAATTTGAAATACTCATATAAACATCTTTAAATGCAGCTTGGCATTCTCATTCTGTCCTCACCACCTCCCACCTCCAGCGCCATGAGCCTATTAGTTGAACATATTTTACGTTCTGTAATCTGAAGTTCCCTCTTGGGACCTGAATTTATCTCACACAATCCTTTTCTTTGACATCAGAGAATATATTTATTACAATTATCATTTTACCCTCAATCTTAAAAAATTGTAGGTTTTGAAACTTCCGCAGTGGTTTGCCCACTCAATCACTGGCTGGACAGTTTTTATTGGTGTATTTTCTTAATTTACTATAGCAGATGCAATTACCTTGTTGTCATGGTGAGGCCTAACACATGCTTCAGTCTGTGAAATAATAGCACTTAGAGGCTGTCACTGTGCTGCTTTTCTGTTAGGCTGGTATTTCTCATTTCTCTTTTTTCTTCATTTTATGTATGTATTTGGTACAGGTCTGACTACTCAGCTTGGACTCATAGTGATCCTCCCATTTTCAGCCTCCCCAGCACTGGGATTACAAGCATGTGTCACCAGGCCTGGACTCAGTTGCAGGCTCAGCATGCCCTGGGGACAGGGCCAGCATGGCGCGCAAGACTGGGGATCGAAACCTGGTCCCTGCGCTTGCCAAAGCAGGTGCTCAGTCTGCTGAGCTATCTCTCCGGCCCTCTCGGTTTTGATCAATATTGACTGTGCACTTATTTCCATTGACTCTTAGCGCTTGACTGCATTGGTCATTCTGCTTGTGAGAAACTAAATCAAATTGTCTCACAGATGCAGATTTCCCAGGGCAAGTGAGGCCTGACTCACAGGCCAGCATAAAGCCATGCCTTTCCAACATAGTTGTCCCAGTTCACATGAACTTTCTCTCCATTTTATTTTATTCTTCTTAATAGTCCTAAGATTGCATTGAATCTACCAGACTCTGAACCAGTTGCTTGGTTCAATGCCATTGAATAAAATAATTTGTACAGCACTGAAATTTGTTTAAAATATTGCATGTCTGCTGTCATGTGACTGTAAGCCTAACCAAACTGGAGATTCAGTGACCCTGAATTTTAACTCGGGCTTTAGAAACATCAGGTAGTAGTAGTATCTCACACTTACCCGGTACTGTAAGCTAGGCATTGTCTGCATCTTCACAAAGCCAGCACTGCGGCTTTTCAGTAGTCCTCCTTGAAGGATGATTCTTCTGATGAGAAAGGAGAGAAGGTTAAAGAAAACATAGAAGTTGTCTAAGCTTACCAAACCATACGGTGTTAGAACCAACCTTTCAATCCAATAGCCACACTCCGGGATACATGTGTTTTAAAAGCCACCCAAGGTTCCTCATAATGTCATTTTTAGGGCTCCATGAGAATAGACTCTCACTTTGACAGATCATAGCACAACATAAAATGATCCCCAGTCTCAGTACACTGCAGTTCTTCCTTTGCCCGGGTGATGGCTTCTGTCGTTTCTGTCTCCTACCATGACACACAGCTGCTCACTGTGATGCGTATGGGAAGAACCACCCAGGGACAGCCACGTACTCTGCCCCTGTACCTTTCCTTTTAGATCACATAGAAACCTCCCTGCCTGAGCCTGCAAAGCCTGACGTTCTGGAAATGATCCCAGTCAGTGCCTGTTGATGTAAATAAGTGTGCCTCCAAGTCTTGGTTGTCGTGTTCATGTTTCTGTCAGCTGTTGCAAAAGGAGAATAAAGTAAAAAAAAAAAAAAAAGTCTATAATAAGTGAGTCCACTTCTCTGTTAGTGGGTGTACAGCCTGCTCCCAAGGCTTAGCTCCCATGAATTGTGCTGCTGTAAACGGTGGCATGCGTTGTGACGTGATGCACTTCCTTTCTTGTGCGGATGCCCAGAAGAATTATAGCTGCGTCACATGAAATTCCTACTTTAAGTTCTGTGAGGAATCTGCATAATGATTTTCAGAGTGGATTTGCATGTTTCCATTCATGGACGTGGCCTGCATGTCTGTCATAGGTAACTGAACATGAACTGTGGTTTGTGTGCACCAAGGAGTAGGGCTCAGATGTCCAGGAAAAGCTTGGCTCATCAGTAGGGCAGTGACGTCCCTGGAGACCATGATGGACTAAATCAGACCCAGAACGTTAAATATTGCCTGGTTTTTCTTATGTGAGAAACCCAAATATGAGTATTTAAACAGCAGAAGAAAAGACAGATGATAGGAACTGAGGAGGTAGAATTTTGGAGATGGGAATCGCATCTGGGGATAGAGGAATGGTAGCAAGAGGGGAAGTAGAAGTATAAAAATTATGGATCCTAAGATGAAAGCAATTACTACATTTTACAAACATACGCTATTAAAAGGAAAACACAAGATCTCTGCAATCTCTTGCACAGGTCCCTGAAGCCATGTTCCGTATCTGTGGAGTCAGCCAAATGCGGATCAAAGCTATTCAGAGAACAGAATAACTGCAGCACTATTAAAATCAAGGCAAACACAAGCAATGTGGCATACTTCGTAAGCAAGCGTTTGCAGGCTTATATCGTGCTAGCAGCCCGTGAGCGTTTAGAGTGATGCAGATGTCACGGGGGTACATAGAGGTCGCACTGACACATGCAGAAAACCTAATTGAGGCACAGAGCCTGCGGCGGCGCTGTGGCTGCCTGGCTTGGACGCCTGAGGGCTGCCTTCAGCGTCAGCCGGGAGCGCAGCGCGCAGCTTCAGTCCGTCACACTAAGCGCTGCAATAAAGTATTTTAAGTGACATAAATATGTAAAGGATTTATTAAATGACCTTGTTTACTACATCTAAGGACAAGGGCATTAAATATTGATAGTGCTGTCTAATTTGAAGCCTGAGGCCAGCTCCCCCGTGGAAAACCTTGGGCTGGTGAGTTCCTGGCAATGGAAGGTGTAATGACGGTGGCAAAAGGCCGGGGGTGAACGAAAGGGACAGATGCAGGGAAAGGGGACAAACTCTCAGTTGCAGGACGGTTAAGCACAGCAGGGGCGTGGGCGTGGTAGTTCAGGAAGCTGGGCCAAGCACTACAGATGTGCTGAAGGAGTAGACCTTGAGTGTTCTCACTGCATCCGCAGCAAGGCTATGAAGTGAAACAGATATTGGTGCAAATATTAACCTGATTGTGATAATCATTACCTGGTATATACCTATATCAAATGCTGTATTGCTATCGTGTTCGTCAACTACAACTCAATAAAGCTGGAAAAAATGAAAATATTAAAGCAGTAAAAAACAGCACCCTCTACCAATTACTTATTCTCATACTTGATCAATTTAGTTCAATATTACCTTTTAAGTGAAAGCCTATGTATAATTCACTAATTTATTTAGAAATACAAAAGGATTTAATGTACTCCCAGTCAAATTACCAATATCATTCCTCACAAAACTTGAAAAAACTCCTCAAATTAACCTGGAACCCTAAGTAAGAAACCCAGAATGACAACAGCAACCCCAGTAACAAGAGCAAAGCGGGCGTCACAGCCCCAGATTTCAGGCTCCGTTACAAAGCCACAGGGAGAAAGGCAGCATGGATTGGCACAGAACAGGCCTGTGGAGCAGTGCAGGGAGCAGAGGCTCAGGGGCAGTTCCAGGCACCCGGCCGCCAGGTGTCTGGTCGCAAGCCCGAGCTGGAGGACAGGCAGGCTGTCCTGCACATGCCTGGTGCCGGAGAAGCAGCTGTGTATGTGCTGAAGGTTCACTCCAGACTGGAGTCTCTCACTATGAGCCGAACTATAATCAAATGGGGCAAAGATTCAAATATTGAAACAAAAACACAATCTCCCAGAAAGTAGTAGGTGTTACACTCGTGACACCACAGGCATGCGCAAGGACTTTTTGAGTCAAACTCCAGTCTCAGAGGAAATAACAAAAAGGGCCAACAAATAGGATTACACCGAGGTGAAAACCATCTTCTCAGCAAAGAAAACTAGCAACAGGGTGAAGGGACAGATGTTTTGCCAGAATAAGAAACCAATTTTGTAAAAAAAAAAAAAAAAAAACACAGTGGGACACAGGGCCCTCATCCTCTAAAGTCTGAAGTAGGGCTGACCCTCCGACGAAGGCTGACGCGTGCACAGCGTTCCTGCTTCCCGCTTAAGGCTCTGCTTACTGGCACAAATCATGGTAGGTCACATCAGTTTACCTTATTTATGCAGAAAATCACTGTACGTCTCCACATTAACAATGTCAAAGCCAGGCGTGGTGGAACAAACCTGTAATCCCAGCACTCATAGGCTGAGGCAGGGAATCACGTGGGTTCAAGTCCGCCTGAGTGACATAGTGAAACCCTGTCTCAGAAATGAAACAATATAAAATAAAATAAAATGAAAAATAACATGAATATCTCCACAGTACTGAGATATTCACTAGTAAAATAGTAAAACAATAATGAATCTAAAAAGAAAATAAACACTGAAAAGTTAGAAAATTAGTGAAAGAAATATAAAAACGGTGACTCCCAGAAAGCGTGAATTAAGCAGGACCTTTACACCTGCATGCACCAGTCTCAACATCCAGGCATCTAAGAAGTCAGATTTATAACGTGGACCCAAACCGTAGAGGGGGACAGCAGGAGCACCCTGCAGTGGGACCGCAGGCCCAGCAATCTGTCTTTCCTAGATTGAAAAGTTAAGAATATTTACATGTGGATTTGGATATACAGGCATTCCCAACAAAGGACCGTTTGTATCTGCATATACAAAATAATTAGGATAGATATGCAGCTACTTTCTCTTAGTTCAATGAGAAGAAAGATTTGTACTAATAGTGTTTGTGGACAGGATGAAGACAACACTATGCAATGTATTAATTATTGAAACCATCCTACTAATTCGTTTTGAATCCCAGCCCTGAGGAGGCCAAATGCAGGAGGATCACTATGAGTCTGAGCTGTAGAGTGAGACCTCGCACCTGATACATAAAATGAAAACTACATAAATAAATAAATACTGAAGCTAACAGTGTAACTTCTGCTGCATTCCCAGCACTCTGGGAGGCTGAGGCAGGAAGGATGCCATTTTGTGTCCAGCAGGGAGACTTAGTGACTTTGTAAATTTCTGTCAAAATCTGAGCCAGTGGGGTTTATTTCAGTAGAATAAATGCTTCCCTGGCAAGTGCAAGGGCCTGAGTTCAATCCCTGGCTCCGCCAAAAAAAAAAAAAAAAAACAAGAACAGTGATGTGTGACAATATGGGGGAAACAACGCAGTGTAACAGCGCTGGCTGCGAGTTTCATCTGGGTGATAATCTAGAAGAAAAGCATCACACATGATAGCAGCCGTGTCGTTACAGTGGCTCCATAATCCTGGAAGGGCTCCAGCTTCACTGAGGTGAAGTCGAGGCCGATTTTTCCTCTTTTTCTTTAATAGTTGATGCCGCAGAACTGGACAAGTGTGCATCTTTAAATCGTTTAGTTCTGTACGGCAGAGCAGAGATCACTTCTGTAGTTTTTCTCCTCTCCCTCAGTTGTGTCTGCACTGGTCACTTGGGAATGTGTAGGCGCTTCAGTCAATTAGCAGGAAAGTCTCTCGGATGCTTCTGGCTTAACAATCAAATAAATTACACACTACTTCCTCGGGGAGTATCACCAACAGAGAGCAAAGTTATAAGTCCTTCTACCTAAAGAAAATCCGAGTCACTTTGGATATGAAAATCTGATGCTTCCTGAAAGGTAACTGGGTCCAGCTGTCCTTGGCTAAGGTCCTCAGCAGGGGTCCGAATGTCCCACGGATCCTGGCTTCTGACTCAGACCATCTGATGTCACCAACAGCCCATTGCTTCGATTCAGCCCAGGTTTTTTTCACCGAGGTTTCCTGGAGTACTAGAGTATTTCTAAGATGTGAATTCTTTTCTCTTGAACTTGTCTTATTTATAAGATTTGAAGCTGAAAGTTTAGAAGTCCCATAAAATTTTATCACTGGTAATCCACTGTTTCA
Source organism: Ctenomys sociabilis (assembly GCA_004027165.1). Taxonomy (NCBI): domain Eukaryota; kingdom Metazoa; phylum Chordata; class Mammalia; order Rodentia; family Ctenomyidae; genus Ctenomys; species Ctenomys sociabilis. The sequence goes on from PVKA01032759.1 coordinate 13,355, forward strand.
TTTTTAGAAAAGTATTTCTCATACAATATTTTAAAAGCAACAAGTAATGGGTATTTAGGGACATGACAGGCAAAACTTGTGGGATTTGGGGTTACTTTTACCTAATGTGCTGTTCATTATTTTTCCTCTGTACTTACTTTTTCAACTGTGGCTACAATAACCCAATTGAGAAGAGCAGCGAATGCATAGGGCAACATTTAGGAGCTCCAAAGACCACATCAAAAGCTAGTTGTGTCACTCGATCTTAAGTTTGAAAAGTCAGTCAGTCCTCTGCACATTTTATAACCATCTCTTCCCTTTGCTAGAACCAAAAGGCAAATATTTAAATGTATACGTTGAGGTTCTCAGAAGATCAGAGATATTCTTTTCACCACAAGAAAAAAAAGACCAATATTTCCCCATTTTGCACAACTATTACACCCTGAAAAAAAAACTGATTTTGTTGTCTACTTCTATGAATTTTACTTTTTGAGAGTTTAAATGTGAGGTCATATTTTGTTCGTGTCTGGGTTGTTTTGCTCAGCATGAGGTCCTCCAGTTAACCCATGCTGTCAAGAGCAGCAGGGCTTCCTCCTCTCTCCTCTCCCTGTCTGTGATTGGTAAGTGCCTGCAACTGTGTCATAGTGTGTGTATGTCAGCATGCTACAGATAATTGACACTGAAAATACAGAGAAACTTAATATGTATGAGAAAAAAAAAAATCCTAAGAAAGGCTTTGAAGATTTCAAAGTACAAGTTGGTCAAGGAACTCTGAGTTTCTTCGCTCCGTTTAGTGCATTTCCAGCTAGATGGTAAAACTCAGAGATAGCCGGTCCCTAAAGCCAGCAAAGTTGAGTTAAAGTTTCCCAAGGGGCCTAATCTGTGAAAGACGAACTAGAAAGGAGCAGTGGGGCTCCACGCAGAAGCGGCAGATTCAGGTCGGGCAAAAGGTGAGCGCGACCAACATGCCGAGTTCCGCTCGCTTCTCTTCTCTCCACTCTATGGTCACAAAGGCAAAACGAGCACGCACAGGGAAACATCAGTGTCCTGGAAGCGCTGTGTACCTCCCGAGCACTCAAAGGGCTCCAGGGCTCCAGGCTGCGGGCCATACCCTGGAGCAGGCACCCAGGGCTGCTCCCCGATTGGTGCGAGCTCACAGCGCCTTTAATCAGTGAGGAATCACTCCGTGGAAGCTGACTGAGCGAGGAAGGAGTCTTTATCACTGAAACATTTGAAATCCTGGCACTGTACTCTTAATACAGAAGTAAATTGTCAGAAACATATGATGTATTCAATGTCCAATAAATACTTTTTAATTCTTCTACAACCAGTCCTCTACCATGTCATACTGGAGAGGAAAGGGGAATAAAATTAAATAATCAAAACTTCAAACTACCCACATTACCCAGCAGGAATATGTCCAAACTCCAGAACTGGGTGCCTAGAAGCTTATATTAAGAAGGGCTTTTCTTTAAAAGATGAAAGGAAATTGTAATAAAATTATTCGTGCAAGTTGAGATGAGAGTGTGAATGTTCACACAGAGCAGAAAGAGTATTTTAAAATCTCAGTCCTTGATAAATTTATTGTGAGTCATTTGAACACAAGATTTTTTTAATAAAATTCCAGAGTTTGGCATACTACATAGAATCCGGGTTCTAAGAAATATTTCTGCACCAGAACAGATATTGTTACTAACCAACAAATACTATAGGCCACACTATGTAAATACGTACATCAAGCATCACAGGAAGTGCTGTCCAATCCACTCTCCCTGTGCTGGCCCCCACCCCTGCTTATCAATGCTCCAGTGGGCCCTTGGAGTATGAGGGGGTGGGAGTTGCCAAGAAAAAGAAAGTAGATTGTCAAGATATATTTTATTCAGAACTTTTGCAAAAATATAATTCATCTTGCACATTGTTTAAGCCTCTTTGAGACCTGGGTGAGCAACTAAGTGACATCTAATTAAGAGTCATTAGATTTGTTACTGCTACCCGGGTCCTCACCAGTATCAAAGTTCTGTAACGCTAGGGCCGGGAAGATGGCTCAGTGGAATAAGAGTTTCCCTGGCAACTGCAAGGGCCTGAGTTCAATCCCCGGTTCCGAAAAAAAAAAAAAAAAAAAAAATTCTGTAACAAATCTCAGGCAAAAATTGAGTGTACAAAAGAAAAGTAGTGATATCTTTCTTAAGATGAAATCATCTACGATTCCATAGGAATAACCACCTGGTTTTTATAATTGGATGTGCTTTAAATATTTCGGACTCAAATATTTAGTGCTCAATCTGTAAGGTTCCAGATTATGTTACCCATAAGAATATGTCTTTTTGGGGAAGTAAAATATACTGTCTTTCATTTTATTTTCAAAATCAAACATGAAATTAATGTTTCAGTATCCTATTATGAAGAATACCTTTTTTTTGGAAGCACTGGGGATTGAACTCAGGCCCTTGTGCTTGCCCGGGAAGTGTTTATTTCACTGAGCCATCTCCCCAGCCCCTGAAGAATACTTTTCACTCAATAATGAACATTATAGAAAGTTTTTAATAGATAACAATTATGCAAATATACAACAATGTCTGCTTTTTCCCCATAAAGTAAGACAGGGTTCATGGGTGAGCAGAACCTCACAGCACTGCCTGTCTTCATCCTGCTGGGGCTCTCAAGGCTGCCAGAGCTGCAGCTCCCCCTCTTTGGTGTCTTCCTCTACATCTACGGAGCCACCGTGGTGGGCAACCTGGGCATGATCCTTCTGACCAAGCTGGACTCCCGACTGCACACACCAATGTATTTTTTCATCAGACATCTGGCTTTCATTGATCTCGGTAACTCCACTGTCATTTGTCCCAAGATGCTGGTCAACTTTGTTGTGGCTCAGAACACCATTTCCTATCATGCCTGTGCCACACAGTTGGGCTTCTTCCTTACGTTCATCATCAGTGAGTTTTTCATCTTGTCGGCCATGGCCTACGACCGCTACGTGGCCGTCTGTCACCCTCTGCTCTACAACGTCATCATGTCGCAGACACGCTGCCGAGTGCTGGTGGGCACCCCGTACCTCTACAGCACTTCTCTGTCTCTGATGTTCACCACCAAGATCTTCACGCTGGAGTTCTGCGGCCCTCATGTCATCAGTCATTTCTACTGTGATGATGTCCCTTTGTTACCCATGCTCTGCTCCAATCCGCAGGAGATACAATTACTGATCATATTCTTTTCAGCATTTAACCTGATCTCCTCCCTCCTGGTTGTTCTTTTATCCTACATGCTGATTCTCTTAGCCATGTGTCAGATGCACTCAGCAGAGGGCAGGAGGAAAGCCTTCTCCACGTGTGGCTCCCACCTGACTGTTGTGGTGGTCTTCTATGGGTCACTTCTCTTCATGTACTTGCAGCCCGAGTCTGCCCACTCCTTTGAGACTGATAAAATTGCCTCTGTGTTTTACACTTTAGTGATCCCCATGCTGAACCCTTTGATCTACAGCATTAGGAACAAAGAGGTGAAAAATGCCTTCCACAGGGTCTTCAAGAAGCACTGCAAGCTTTTTAATTAATAAAATATGATATAGGCAAGTATCATTTTATAACATTTCCTTAGTTTTGTACGTATTCAAGATATCCATCATGATATTTTGGGAATATGTACCCATAACAAGCTGATAAATTCATTTCAGAGCCTTAAGAGCTCATCACCTAATACTGGTTCTTTTCATGCCATCTTTTTTACTTGAATTCACTCCACTGCCTCTTCTGAGCAGTTAGAGTCCCTGAAATTTCATCTCATAAAAAATGTCTTGCATAGAGCTCTCTGTTACTAGCTGCAGTTTTTGTCTGTGCTCCATAACCCATGGCTCCACCCTCCGTCCCACTTTGGGGCCCCCATGTACCTTTGGCTAGAGCTCGGCCTCCCTCTGACCAACCTCAGTAACCAGCAGGTTATTCTGCCTTCTCTTGTTCATGGGTTCATTTTCTTTGTCCCATATGATTGTGAATTATGTGTGTCATGCACTATTTTTCTTCCTATGTTGTACTTCCCTCAAGATAATGTCCTATAGCTTCATCCATGTTATCACAAATGGTGTGTCTTGTTCTTTATTAAAGCCAGATAGTATTTCCATTTATATTGGGAATTACTTTGTGTGTACCAATTTACGATCCAGTGACATATGTCATGATCACTCTGTGTGTGTGTGTGTGTGTGTGTGTGTGTGTGTGTGTGTGTGTGTGTGCACTCCACACAACTCACCCACTCATCTTCTGACAGAGCTTGGCTCTGAATCTCAGATATTGTGAGTAGCGTTGCAGTGAAAATGGGTGTGAGATACCTGTATGGAATGATGAATTCATTTTTCAAAGGCATGAACCCCGGGAAAAGGTTGCTGTAGTCAGAAATATCTTCATTTCTAGTGTATGTAGCACCATCTAGAGAGCATGGCCCAGTTACTGCACCAATCTATAGTGCCAAAAAGGGGTAGAGAATTTCCCATAATGCACATGCTCACAAATATATGTTTTCTTTTTTTTTGCAATATCCATCTTAATATACAAGAGCCAAACCCCCTTTGTTCAAGATCTGTATTTGTAAACAATTGCATTTGGTTTTCCTCTACTTGATTTACAGTGTCTATTTCATGTATTCATTAGAGACACCATCTTGAAGTTGTATTTTTCTTCAGGAATCTTTAAGTTCAAAAGTGCCCACATGGGACTGCATAAATAGCTCAGTGGTCTAAAGGGCCTGCCTAGGCAAGAAAAAAATCTGGGTTTGACCCTCGGTACTGCATGCTGGCCTCGCCCCAGCTGCACCAAGCCAGCTACAAGGAGGTGGCAAATGCCCATAATCCCAGCCCTGGGAAGGCTGAAACAAGAGGGTCACTGAGTCTGAGCTGCATAATGAAATCCTGTGCCACTTACGTAAAATAAAAAAGGACTGTCCACATAAACTGTGTTTGTAGGGTTCACCCAGCTTGCATTGTTTGGGAGTATTTAAGAAGAATCAGAATTAGTTGATATTTGAATGTTTAGTAGAATGCAGCTATGACGCCCTTTGGTCCTGGACTTATCTCTGCTAGGGTGTTTCTAATTCCTGCCTCAAACTCTTCATTTGAAGAGCTCTGGTTCCACGGATGCACATGCGAGTTGTCCCCTACAGGTGATGCACTGCTAGCAATTGGACAGTATCTTCTTGGTCATCTAGTTATTAACTTAGACTTCCTCCCAACAATCCTTCATAATTCTTTTTTTTGTTTTGTTTTGTTTTGTTTTTTTAATTTTTGTTTTATTGAAATACAAATATCAATGAGACAGTTTTAAGACACCTTAACAGGACAGATTCGATAAATTAATGCATTGCAAACTGTTTTCATAATGTTTTGGTATCATAGAAGGTGCATACATGATATTATACTTACAGACATTATTATACCGTATGTCTCTTATCAGTAAATTAAGAGACTGTAGTTGTTTGCATATCTTATTTTTTATACCTGAATTACATCAAAGATGTAATTAATACTTTCTACCTTGTTATTTTCGTAGCGGTTGTCCATAGTACTAGAAGCTGACATAATATCCTGTCCAAGCACCATTAGTGCAAATCTTGCCTCTCAAAGAATTATGTAGAAGCACAGCACTATCTATCCCAACTGTACTGTCCGTACACACACATCATGATTCTCCCTTCCTATACCCCTTCCTTTGCTTCATAATTCCTTTAACGAGGCATCAGTTATGTTCCCAACTTCTTTTATGATTTCATTTAAGTATTCTTTTTCTTACTCTAAGAGTTTTCAATTTTCTTTTCACAATTTCAGTATAAATTTTATTTCCTTAGTTGTGTTTTCTTCTACTCAGAGGTTGAACCCATGAGCTTCTCACTGAGCTGCATCGCGAGCTCTACTTTTGCTGTTGTTTTGATTTTCGTCTTTTCTGCCTCTCCATCATGACCGATTCTTCTGGCAAGTGGATATACAGGAACCTTCAGGCTCTCGTGGTGCTTCAGCCCTGTCTCACCCCTACAGTCCTTGATCACAGCTGTCCTCATGGATGGATGAATGTAGAGTTAAACCCATTCAGCAATATGTTAAAGACTGTTAAATGTATTAAGATTGTCATTTGCACATCCACAAAGCCCCATATTTTTCTTCTACAAAAATGTCTACACTTTGCTATAAAAACGTCAGTGTTGATGTGCATGCGTTTGCTTCCACACCAGCTTACGAGCAGTGTCCTTCCCCCCATGCCAGCCCTCGCCCCTGCTCAGCGGCTTGGCCTCCAGCACGCTGACATCACACACATGCGGGGAGCTTTGCTACACTGCGCTGCGTACTCTCTAGGCCTTCTGCAGTAGCGCACAGCACAGCGCAAGCATGGCGTCTCCCTGGACAAGGTGGCACTTCTCCATCGTGACAGTAAGTACCCATGATGGTCATGTCCCTCTACTGATGTGTGATTTACACACACTGTCTCCAATTCAAATGCTTCTCAAAGCCAGATGTTCATCCAAAACAGAAATTGTGGGGAAAAGTCAAATCAAGATTGCCTGCACTTTGGAACAAAGATATTGAAATGCAAAACATGTCCTAAATATGTCGCAATAAATCTGAGAACAGCCGGACCAAGAGAATAGGCCTCTGGTCCTTGGAACTCCTCAACAGTCTTCATTCGTGTTTACAGAACAGAATAGTGTTTTTGGACAGCTTGTACATGCTTGGGAAGGGCGTGGTTAACTTTACATCATTCCCAACTAGAATTTATGTTTTCTATAATCCCAATGGTGTGTCAACTTGCACCAATAACTAGAGAGACAGGTACATTGCTAGGGAAAATAATGAAATAGAAAAAAAAATTGCATATCTGTAGTACTAGAAATAGCAGCTTGCTGATTATTCTGTTCCTGCAAGTTTTTAACTACTGGAACAATGCTGCAGAACATTGTATAAGCCTCAGGTTTTGGCACAGTCTGGCCATGGCCTCTTAGAGATTCACAAAATCAGTGAACATGAAAGCTGAGCAGGTAGACATAGCTCTGGTCCAAAGACTGGCTCAGAGTTATTTGCATATGCCTGCACCCCAGGGACCTCACTCCTCCGCAGTGCGTTCCAGACCCTTTCCAAGCAGAGCAACCAGCATAGCATGTGATCTGATTTGGAGTGGACACCTCAGAGGGAACCACTGGCTCCTTGCTCGGAGGTCTTGCTCCACAAGACAGAGCCCAGCTCCACTGAGAGAGGAGGATGAGGCGCCCCGTGGTGCTGACCCAGCTGGTCGTCCTACAGCTGGGCTGAGTGACAGGCTAACGCTGCCCGGGATGCTCACACACACAGTCCCTTATCTCCGCTCCTCACACAGTCGGGAGGTGATGGCCACAGCCCAGCACTTCCCCTTCTCGACCGGGGCCATTCGCTTCCTTTGCCATCCAAGAGCCCAAGTCCTGACTGAAGACGCAGCTGGCTTCGGCTCAGTGAGACGTCTCTCCTGTGCAGCTGCGAACTGCATAGCTCAGGCAGGTGGACCTGGGCTGGATGCCTGTCCACAGCTTGTGATAGGAGAGAGGGAATAGTGTGTTAGCGACACCACACAAGGCCTGTACCGTGCTGATACCCACTGGCGAGTTGGATGAACTAAACCAGAGGACACAGGGCCAAGACACAGGGCTCTGGCAGTGTGTGTGTGATTCAACTGACATCCGAGGTCACTCACACAGAGGACTGAGGATCAGCATCTATGGAGCGAAGAAGATGACAGCACCGTGTGCTCCCTGGGAGGATGCAGAGGTAGGAAGAGCTGTTGCCCCTCAGCCCGGGCTTTGTCTCCCTGAAGGTGACCAGCTGGGGGACATGGAGGCATGGTCTGAGGCAAGGGCCTGGGTAAAATGAGCTGCAGGAGAGCCATACATAGAACTCGCCTCACCTGTCACCTGTGGCACATGAGCCCCGCAGTCTTCCTCAGGATCCTAAGGGGTAGCTCCAAGTCTTACTTGGGGACACTGCTTGCTTCAGGATCAGGGATGCTGTGTGCACACTGAAGGGGAGGTGAACCCATCCAAGGGTCACTTTCAGGGACAATGTGGGAGACTTGGACAAGAGCATAAAGGGGAAACCCACCCTGCTCTAAGCAAACAGGGGCGAGTTAAATCGAATCCAACCCCAGAGCCCAGTTCCAGGTGTCGAGCTGATGATCCCAAGTGGGGAAGACATTGCTAAGTGGAGCTGCCCTGAGCAGGGCTCTCCTTCCTCCCTGCAGCAGCAGCTGGACACCAGGGTCCCACGCAGCCCGAGCACTGAGTGAGAACGTCCTGCCCCAGACCAGCTGCAGAGGACTCTGCTGCCTTCCTGAAGGGGCAACCCCAGGCCCTCAAGGTGAGTGGGCCTAAGGTGCCAGCCCAAGCCTGGGAAAGGGGCTGAGGAGGCCAGACAGCTGGGGGCTCCTGGTGTATCCCATCCCATCCTGAATTAACCTTAGGACCTCACGACATGGGCAAGTGGAGCTAGCAGCAATCTGAAGAAAGCTCAGTGTCCTCATCTAAGGAAGTACAGGAAAGCACATGCTTTGGAAAATGAGTGACAGAGTTGTGTTTTAGGCTAAGGAGAGATTTGAAGTAGGACAGCCTTGGTGTGTAGAATTCTTTCCCCACTTTGGACTTTCAAAGGTCGTCAAAATAAGTGGGCTCAGGGCTGGGAAGGTTCCTTCCTCTTCAAAGCCACATCTCCTCAGAAGCAGTTCTTACCATCAGGTGGCCCAGATTCTCACTGGGTTGGGCATCCTTGGCCTTGGGATCTCAGTGGTGAATATTATTTTGATGGATATGGAAATTCTACCTACTATTGAAATACACTACCACTGTGCGCACCGTTCCCCGTGAGTGTTAGTAATGGCCCCTTTGCCCCAATCTCAGCTGTCAGCAGGTATCTGCCTTGCCTCCCCACACTCCCTGGGAAGCCCACGCAGCCCTCTCCCAGTCCTGAACCGACTATGTGGGTGCACAGCATTGGCAGCAGGGGGAAGGGACCTTGGTAGCTGCCTCAGCACCGAGGCCAGGGCCTGCGCTAGTGGCTTCTCTCTCTGATCAGTTCCTCATCTCTGGAGCACTGTCCCTTGCTGCTGGAATGAAAACCACCAAGGGCCTGGTAAGCACCTCCTGGCGAAGGATCCTAGAACTGCAGTGAAAGTCGGTTTGCCCGGGCACTTGGCAGTGCGACACAGGCCCTGCTGGCCACTCGGGGGGGACTGTGTGGTTCTTCTGACACTCAGGACACAATGCCTGTGCTACTGAGTGCTCTGTGCTGTTCTGCAAGAAATGTGCCCTGCCCTGGAGCTGGGGCAGTCCAGCCTGTCCCCACCTGCTCCGGGTCCTCCTCCATCCTCAGAGCATGGACTCTCCCTGGGACATGACCAGACACAGTGAGGCTGAGATGAGTGACATTTTCTGACCACTCCAACACAGGAAGTGGTGAAATCGTTGATTTTTTATATCATTCTGCTCAGTACTTTTCAGATCATTGGAAGCCTGGTAATGAACACCTGCAGTTCTATTGATGTCGTGGTTGGATGTTGTCTACTACCTTCTGACATCACACTTTAGAATATGTATTGGTCCTGTGTTTTGTGTTGATCACTACTCTCAATGCATTATTCTTGATAGAGTAAGTATTTTTCTTCCACTAAAAAGAACTTGCCAATGGGTTTGCCAACTGCGATGGTCACCATGGATTTGCACCACCCACTTCATTAGGAGCACACCAATGCAGAAGGATCTTCAGAAATTACTAGTCAGGGTGCTTTGCCCTTTATTAGGAACCCTAATGTGAGAGCAACTCTTGCAAACCATCTAACCTCTGAAAGCACTGCTGTGAGGTTGGTTAGCAGAAAAATCTACAAAAAAAAAAAAGTTCTCTCAGGGGCACTGCCTTTGTGAACCTAAGGACTTCGAGAAGAGGAGAAGCAAATGGAGGGGCAGGAGCTCTTGTTCTCCAGGACCCTGAGTGCGCAGCAGCCCTGGCTGGAGGGGCCTGCTCCTCCTGGTGCTGAGTGGCTTGTGCTGAGTGAGGGAGATCTGCAGGGGCAGGGCCAGGCCTGTTGGTGGGAGACACCCGAGGGCGCAGAGGCAGGGCACACTGAGATCCTATAGGGACAGGAGTTCTCTTCCCAGGACCCACCTCATTCTAGCTGAGGACATGGAGACCACGAGCAAGAGGGTGAAGCCGCCCATCTGCTGGGGCTCCTGGAGAGTGTGAGCTCACACGGTGCTCACTGCACGCCAGGAGGAGAGCGCTGGACTTACAGAGTGTGCAGGCTGCCCGCGAAGCTCAGCTCCCTGCCCACTCCCACACCTGTGCCCTCCGCTGCCTGCCTGGGACTCAATGGGCAGTGACTGCCACCTCCTTAGGATGACGCTCTATGTCACTATGCTTCTCTGCAGGGCTTTTTCGCTGGCATGTTGGTCCTCCTTGTGCTGGAGGCCTGCCTGGCATTGTCCCTCTGTGTATTTGAGTACAAGGTGGCCTGTGCCGTCAAGGCAAGTGCTGGGCAGCTCAGGCTCTTCTCCTCCCTCCCCTCTGCCCTATGTGTGTGTTCCCTTTTCCCACCTGGAGCAAAGTATGCAGAGTAAAACAAGCAAAGCTGTGAGATGAATCCCTTTTCTGTAAAGAAAAGGAACAGGTGGAGACGGCCAGGAGCTCCCCAGCCCTGCAGTGAGCTCTGTGCCCCTGGCCCCTGGAAACCCTCCTGGTGCAGTGGGGTCCTCAGACAGTGCCAGGGCAAGGCTGCGAGCTGATCTTAGGGCATCACTGTGGTGAAAGGACATGGCCAGTGACGGCCCCGAGGGCGCACCCGGCCTGGGGCTCCTTCCCTCCTGCTCAGGTGGCAGTGAGCACCTGCTCTTCTGCTTCTTCACACGTGATCATTACCTGCCAAGTCGTGCCCGCAGCCCCTCCACAGCATCCCCTGAGCACGTCTGTGATGAGCTGGAGCTTGCATAGAAGCTGCACACTCAGCATTCCTGTCAAGTCACCCTAGTATTTTCCTGCTGGATTTTGCCCTGCACAGTTCTACAACAGGAATTTGTGACAACAGGTGTTTGAGACTTCCAGTGTTTACATCCTAGAAATCCTGGAGTCATCAAGTCTGACTCTTTCACTGATGCTATTTGTTGGATTTTCCACCATCAGAAATTTTCAAATGTTCAGAGAGCCAGAGCACCACCTGGCATTACTGTGTCCCCAGAGATGGAGCAAGGAAAGGAGCTGTGATGTGAACTAGGCTATGTGGCTGTTGCTGTGTCACCAGGCATTAGTGACAGACAGAGAGAGGAAACACGTTAGGCCCTTAATCCGTGCTCCATGCCCAGGTGTCTGTCCTGTGCTTCAGTTTAGGCTTCTGGCTGGTTTTTAGCACATGTGAGCACTGGAAACAAATCCTCAGCAATGCCCGCCAATGTATGGTGTTTATGCTTGTTATTTTTCAATTGTCTTTACGCAAACAAAAAAAAATTAGAGATAATTTGCCAGCTGTAAATGTGTGTGTGTGTGAGAGAGACAGAGTCAGAGACAGAGACACAGACAGAGAGAGACAGAGAGAGAGACAGAGTCAGAGACAGGTAGAGACACAGACAGAGAAAGAGAGGAAGAGAGACAGAGTCAGAGACACACACACACACACACACACACACACACACACACA
>PVKA01032760.1:0-25007 GCA_004027165.1 Ctenomys sociabilis
ATTCTTCATGTGATGGACATCTTGGTTGTTTCCAAGATTTTGCTATCACACATTGTGCTGCTATAAACATAGGTATACATATATCTCTATGATACAGTGTATCCAAATCCTTTGGGAAAATTCCCAGTAGGGGGATAGCTGGCTTGAATGGGATTTCTAGTCCTATTCTTTTGAGGAGTCTCCATACTGACCGCCACAATGATTGTACCAGTCTACATTCCCACCAGCAGTGGAGAAGTGTTCCCTTTTCCCCACAACCTCTCCAACATTTGTTGTTGGTTGATTTTCTTATGATAGCCATTCTTTCTGGAGTGAGATGGTATTAAATAGAAAACTTTGAATAAAACTATTATCAGATACTATCAAACACCATCCTGAATGCTAAGGTGTAAATGGCAAGAAAGAGCAAGTTTGATTAAAAAAAAAAAAAGAAGAAGAAACCAGGAACTTGTCCATAAAAAACAGGTACAAGTGTTTTTGAAACCTCTTTTGGTAAGATCTTATTTAATCTGAAAATGTAAGCTTCATTTCTTCTTCAATCTTTTTTTTTCAGAGTACAAGTTTTCAATCTGGAGAGCTTTCAATTCCTTAGTTAGGCTAATTTCTATGTCTTTAACTTTATTAAAAACTACAGTGAATGGAATTTTTTCCTGATTTCTTTCTTAGTAGGTTCAATCTTGATGTATAGAAGTGCTTTTAATTTTTGTATACTGTTTTGCATCCTGCTACTTCTTTGCAGAGAAGTTTATCCTAAGAGTCACCTGGTGTTTTCAAAATCTTGCTTCTACAGAAATCATGCTATTGAAAAATATGAATGGCTTGATTTCTTCCTTCTGTATTCATATCCCATTTATTTCTTTCTCTTGCATGATTGTTCCAGCTAAAATTTTGAGTACTGTATTAAATAAGAGTGTCTGTGAGTGCATACTCCGTTTTTACTCCAGATTTTTAAATAAAATGTTTTCAGCTTTCCCCATTTACTATGGGGCTGGCAGTGGATTCGGCATAACAGTTTTTACTGAGCTTTTTTTTTTGAGAGAGAGAGATAAGCTTCTTTGATTTCTCATTTTCATAAAGGTTGTTATCATGAGTGGGTTTTGGAATGCCTCAGAGGCTTTTGGGACACCTATTGAGAACATTTGATGTTTAGCCTTCTATTTAATTTATGTACATTAGTTCATACTTTCATCCCAGGGATGAAGTCAACTTGGTCATGATGCATGAGCTTCTTACTGACTGGTTACATTCTGTACCCACGTTTATGTTTTTGCATCTATATTCATGGAAGCACTTCATTTTTTTTTTTTTGTTTTTTTTTTTTTTTTTTTTTTTTTTTTTTTTTTTTTTTTTTTTTTTTTTTCACTTTGTTTGACTTTCTCTGGTTTGAGTATCAAGGAACTGCTAGCTTCCTGCATGAGTTTTGTAGTGCTATTAATTTTAATTTCATAGAATAAATATTGAGTTCGATTCATGTTAGATTTTCCCTGAAATTCTGGTAGAATTGCACAGTCGATCTATTAGGTTCAGAACATTTCTTTAGTTCATAGGGATTTTAATGCTGTCGATATTTTATTCTCTGTTATTTTATTAAGAGCTTTTATAACTTCTTTGTTTAATTTTGTTTTTCAAAGACCCAAACAAGGATCATGAAGCCATTCACCCTTTGTATTGTTTGTTAGTCTGTGTTCCATTACTTTCCTCTCTAATATTTATAATCTTTCCTTCCAATAGTTTACAATTTGAATTCTTACTTTTTTTTTTTTAAGTATCTTGACATGTATCTTTAGGTAATTTACTTAGGATCACTTTCTAATGTGTACATTAACAACTACGTGCACTTCCTCCTTAGAACTGCTTTCATAATATCCCGTAAGTTTGTATTTCTGTTGAGCTTTGATTGTAAGAACTTTTAAATTACTCTGTGATACATTGGTTATTGAATGATATACTCTTAAATTTTCATGTGTTTGTGTAAGTTTTGTATGTTTCACTAGCATTCAAGAGATTGTCTCAATTCTTGTGTTTACTTAGGCATTCATATTTCCTGTGATATTTTCTATTTCAGAAACATTTCTGTGTATAGTTGAGGAAATGTATATTATGTTGCTAGATGATACACTCCATAGATGTCTGTTAAATCCATGTGTTTAATGGTATAGTTTGGCTCCTATTTCTGTTTTAATGTTTTTCCCTAAATGAGCTGTCTACTTGTAAGAACGGGATATTGAAGTCCCTCACTATGGCTGCATTCATTTTTATTTGTCTTTTTCTGTCCAGTAGGGTTTTTCCGAAATTGAGTAAAAAATTTGTGCTTACATATTTATAATTGCTATCTCTTCCTGTTGAGTTGTCTTTACCAGAACATAATAGTCACCTTTGTCTCTTCTGATTATTTTTTAATGTGAACATGGTGTGTCTGAAAATAAGGAATTTATTCTGCCTTGTTGAGAGAATCTGGTTGTACTGGTTATTTGCTATCCTTTTATTTTTAGTCTATACACTTTGTTTTTGATCAGGTTTTTCTTTCTTAACATATATGGATGCGATTTTTGAACCAATATTTTTATCCCATATCTTTTGTGAGTTACGATCATTCACAGAGAGTTATTATTGTGAGCTATTTACATTCATTGAACTTGATTTTGCAATACTGATATTTTGTTTAACCATTCACTATAGCGATGTGTATTTTCTTTGGACTCTTTTGTAGTATCATTCTCTGTCACTCTACAAAGAGTACATTTAAATGTTTTTGTGTTGCTGTCTTAGTCGTCATATATTTCTATAGAATTTCTTTGTCGTGGATCAAACAGCTTCCTTGTACTGTTTCCTTTTACTAAACCTTGGATTTAGATTGTCAAGTAGGACCTTGGCTTCATTCCTTCATTTATTCTCTTCCTCATACTCCAGGCAATTATAGCCAGACATAGCTGATTATTTAAAAAAGTATTAGCTGGTTCTCTAACTGTAGAGGAACACCCATCTCTGGCAAAGCAAAACATAAAAGAGGGATATAAATAAAGGAGTATTTTGTAGTGAAAAAAAATATATTTGTAGATATAAGATAGTTAGGATAGACATACAGCTACTTTCTCTTAGTTCAATGAGAAGACTCGTACTAATATTGCTTAGACAAGATATCATGTCTACATCTTGTCCTCTGAATAACTACTATGAAGACAATATACAATATATTAATTATTGTAACTGTTATACTGTCCTGTTTTGAAACTGTTTCATTTTATCTTTTTTTCTCATTAAAATGAATAAAAGATTTAAAAAATAGGAAATATTTTTTTAAAAAGTATTAGCTGGGCATGGTGACACATGCCTGTAATCTCAACCCTCGGGAGGATAAGGAGGATCATCATGAGTTTGAGGCCAGCCTGGGCTACATAAGTGAGTTCTAGGTCAGCCTGCAGTACATAGTGAGACCCTGTTACAAACAAACATAAACAAATCCCTCCAAATTTTTTAATTAACAATCGAGAACATGCTAATTTCAACAAAAAAATAACAAAATGCTAATATGATCTTTTGCATTTTTGCTCCTCTTATTTTGTCCTGAAATTTTAATCTTTTCATTAAAACATATTATGTGCATTGTACCAAGTTTCCTGTTGTTATGACTAAATACCTGATGTGTACAGTTTAAAGAAGAAAAGGTCTATTTGGATCATAGCTCACAGATAGCTGGCTGGCTTTCAGGCAGAAACATCGCCATGGCAGAAGGGCATCCTGGAGAACAGCTGCGCAGTTCACAGCAGACAGGAAGTGTGGAGAACAGAATGAGAGCCTTAGAGGAGGCGGCTGGGGCCAGTCCCCAAGGTGAGCCGCCAGGACTCGCCTCTTCCAAGCCGGCTCCACCTGCTGATGTAGCCCATTCAGCTCTGAGTATGGATGGATTATCTAGAGGACAGCACTCTCCCCACCCAGTCACTTTCCCCAGGAGCTTTGCTCTCATCACCTTAAAGGCTCAAGTCAACAACTGACATTGCCAGTCATATAGAAAACCCACTACTATTACAGACTACTGGACTATTTTGGAATATTTTGCTGAATTCACACACTTATAATATTTACATGACTAAACAAAAAAAGGATACAAATGAATGACCATTTTGTATCTGTATGTTCAAAATAGGATAGATATACAGCTACATTTTCTTAGTTCAATGAATAGACAGATTTCTTCTAATAGTGTTTGTGGACAGGATATCATGTCTGCATCTTCTACAGTGAATAACCACTAAGACAACAATGTGCAATGTATTAATTATTGAAACTGTCCTAGTAATTTCATTTGAAACTGTCTTACTGCTATTTGTTTCTCAATAAAATTATGGAGAAAAAAAAAGAATTTCTTTGCAATGAACAAGTCCTTGGTTCTATGTCATGCTGAACATTAATTTTTCAAGGTATGAAAGTACAATTCTTTTTTATTGTAAGATAAAAGTGATCTAATGTTATGTAGCCTTTGAATTTTATTCTGGAAAATGTGCATAATTCTGATAAGTTGAATTTATGTCTCTGTTTTTGTTTGTTTGTTTGTTTGTTTGCAGGATCTCACTACACAGCCCAGACTCGTAGTGATCCTCCTGATTTCTGCCTCCCTATTGCTGGGATTACAGGCATGTCCCACTACAGCCCAGACTCTATCGCTGGCTCAACATGCCCGAGGGCGAGGCCAGCGCAGCATGCAGAGCCAGGGATTGAACCCTGGCCCCTGCACTTCCCTAAGCAAGCACTTAGTCTGCTGAGCCTACTGGCCCCACTTTTGTTTTTCTTTAACATCTTTTATTTTCCCTTGCTGATATCTGAAAATTTTAGTGGCAATTTCTCAATGAAAGGTTCTTGTCTGGTTGTGGCTATTTGGGGTTTTAGATGTCTTTGTACTTCAATAATGAATAACTTCCCAAACATTTTATTTTTTTTTGTGCTATAATTTCAATGAATAAAGTGTTTATACCTTTTGAGTTATTTCCAAACTTTTCAGCATTTTTTCTTTCATCCTTCATTTTTTCTTATTTCTTTGTTTCTTTCTGCATCATTGAGAAGACATTGACTTCATCTGCAGGAGTCATGTTTTCCCAAGGTTATTACTGAGCATATAATCTGTATTAATGTAATCCTCAAGAGTAAAAACAAATCCTATCCTCCTGGAAATCCAGTTCCCAATATTGTCAAAATGACCATGTTACCAAGCATGATATTTAGATTAAATGTAATTCAATGTTTTTAAAAAGTAACTTCTCTTCATGCAGCTATAAAAAATAATAAATTTTATATGCAACAAGAACTTATTCATGGGATGACCAAATAGCTCAGCAGATTAAAACACCTGTAAGCAGGTGCATGGACCTGGGATTCGATCCTTGGGCCTGCAATGCCAGCCCCACCCCTGGGACCCACTGAGATGGCAATTGAGACTGAGTGTGTCCTGTAAGCTCAACTCTTGGAAGGCTGTAAACAGGCAAATCACTATGAATCTGATCTAGTAGTGAGACCCTGAACATCCTATAGACCCTTCCCTCAAATACAGGAGAAAAAAAAAAACAACAAGAAATACAAGGGGATGGAGAGGTAGCTCAATGGTCTATCTGTCTGTCTGTCTATCTATCTATTTAATTTCCTTCAAGCTCATCACAAAATCACCTGTGGCAAGCACCTTCCTGGAAAGTGTAAGGTCCCAAGTTTGACCCCTGGTGCTGCATGTTATGCTGGCCATGTGCACCATACTGGCCCTGAAACAAGGAATGGTGGTACACACCTGTAATCCCAGTGCTGGAGAGGATAATACAGGAAGATTATGATGAGTCTAAGCTACGTCATAAGACCCTGCATCAAATAAATAAAAACATTCTAATTTACCCTCCTGTGCTTCACGCCAGAAGAATTTAAGTCATGCTGCAAAAATACATCCATATCTATGTTTGTAGTAACACACATCACAATCATCAAATTATGGAAGTCATATATATCTTATCAAACCAAAAATGGCCAATATATTTTGTAACATATGCAGAATAGAGCATTACTCACAATAAACAGGTTAAATTTGAATGGGTTTTGAGGAAAATAGAGAATACTAAACAATATATAGTTTCTTTTATATGAGAAATATACACTATAAATAATTTAAGAAGCAAAATAAAAAGTGGAATGAAACAGTGGTAGACATTATGGAGATGAGATGGTGATTTTGTGATGAGTTTGAAGGACATGCAGGGAAATTAATAGACATACAGACAGACAGATTCCTCCTAAAGAATAAAAAGTAGCTTAAGGATACTACGTTGAGTGAAATACAGCCATCAAAAAGTGAAAAACTACAATAATTTATTCATCTGATACCCATCGCACAAAACAGCACAGTAACTTGAGTTTGGGATGCTACAAAATTGATGATTGTGAATTCTGGATTAACAGGCATTTAATCCTATAAAGTACAGAAACCCCATATCGTTACCATCACAACTGCTTCTCTGGCTAGTCATCTCATTGGCGATCTTGGCGTAACTGCTCTGTAGTCAAGCGAACCATCTCATTTCTTGACTGCCATTCCCAAGAGAAGATTAACCCTCACTTGATTTCCATTACAAAAGGCCTTTTCTGCCTTGTCTGGAAGCATCTTCGGCTTGTTCCGGTGTTGGCAGAGGCTGGTATTTCTGCCCTATTGCCCCAGCCTGTTCCAGATTTAGATTCGCAACTCTCTACACCAACATGCTGAGATGTGTCCACTGAATTTGAGTTTTAAGCTTGATTTGAGTTACAGTGTCTCTGAATTGAACATCCCATGTTGGAAGAAGATATATTTGGGGGCTCCAGGACTATAGTAGAAAAGTATAGAGCAAGCAGTAAAATCTTCTAGTAAAAACTTACATGCAGGACAACAAAACGATGAAAGATACCCAAATACCAGAAAATCTCAGAAAGGCTTTTGTTAGGAATTTTTTCCAAGGAGAACAGGGATGAAGGAGAAAAATCTATTTTATACATCAGTCAGTGATATAAAATTGCCTATTTGAGTAAAAGAAAAGTGTGAAGATTGTTAGTATACAGACAGCATTAAGTCAGATGGCTTATTAAAAGCCTAATACCAGGCTAAGAATAGGGATATATACTAGAGCCCATTGTAAGTATCATTGAAAACAAAATGTGCCAGTCAGCATGTCACAGAAAACGAAAGGACAGAAAGAAGATCATATTTTGTTGACCTTCATGGATTTACAGCTCTGTCTCTAAACAAAATACAGAAACAAGTAGAGTTTTTGTTTTGCTTTTGTTGTTTTGTTTTGTTTTTCCCCCAACTGAATAGAAATGAAGGTTCTTAGTCTTTCTGACAATCTTAATTTATTAGGATAGCTGTCTTTTGTTTGCTTTCCAGTAGACGTAGTGAATTTAGTTGAAGAGCACATCTGTATGCTACAACTTGATTACATCTTTTTTTTCTAGCTATTTTGCGTTTTTCTTTTACCATGCTTCAGTCTCTGCATGTAGATTTAAATAAAAAACAAAATTTGTAAAGCTATAACATTTCACATGGAAATGCTGCCCAATCTTCACCAGCTTCAGAAATCTGACCTTTGCCAATGCTGCAATAAAGTGTTGTAATTTAAAAAAATAAAAATAATAAGTACAGAAACCTGAAAATCTTCTGGATAGTGCTCTATGACATTATATAACATTTCATTGTGCACTTAAAATTTTCTGTATATGTGCTGTTCAAGTACATGTACACAGAAAATATATTTCATGAGTAGTCTTACCACAAAAAAAAAAAAATCCACTTTTAGGGTACAGGCATGGGACCTAGCTCAGCAGTAGAACTCTTGTTTCACATTTGGAAAGAATCTCTGGGCTTCATCATTAAGGTGATTTTTAAATAGTTTTAAACTTTAATTTTTACTTTAATTGGTGGGAGTCAATCCCAATGCCACATAAATGCTAGGCAAATGCTCTGGCACTGAACCGTATCCCTAATCCCTGGCAAGCATATATTTTAAAGCCAGAGAAATTAATTCAAAATGTATTTGATATGAATCCCTTTCTGCAACCTGAAGTAACAGTGCTTGCAGTTCCTTAAATTCCCTCTCTAACTTATAGAGAAAGCAGTCTCTCCATCATGATCAGAGCACAGTGTCTTCAAGTGGTGACAATTACAGTTTGCGCCACATGCATGAAATAAACATATCTAGATTTTTATTATTCTACTGAACCATCTCCAAGTCCCCTATACCTAGATTTTCATTGCACATGCTTATTCCACAAATGATCTCAGACACACTTGTTCTGCATAGAAGTGGATAATTCTAATATTTCAATTTTACTTCTGGACCTAACCTTATGAAAACATCATAAGATTTTACTACTGATATTGTGGATTTACAGTTTCTTTAATGTAAGTTTATGAAAATAACAACTGTCACTGTTTCAATTCTTAAGCTTACAAAGCCTCATTTCTTTCACAATGAAAATTTACCAGCAGTCATCTATGTTGATGAGTTCAGTAAATTAATATAAATTAAATTCTATAAGGTGACATCATGAACTGGAAGAAATCTCTATTTGCTGAGCATGTGCTTAAGGAAATATTCATCAGCTTTTTGTCCTTTGCACTCTTTTCCTACCAAACAAATCCTTTTCCAGACATAAGTACTTAAAAATCCTTACTTTTCTGAATCTGCCTCTCAGATCAAATGACGAGACAAATTATTCCTTTTTTTTTTTTTTTTTTTTTTTTTTTGTCTTTTTTAAACAGGTTTTCACTGTGCATTTCAACCTGGCCTTGAACTGACTTTGTAGTCTAGGCTTATCTTAAGCTTGCAGGGATCTTCAATCTTAGCCTCCTGAGTATTAGGATTTTGGTACATGCAACCACATCCACACTTGGAATACAAAATACTTGCTTGATATTTTATCTCTACATGAAGCAGAACTATGAGAATGATGACTGGCAGGATGTGGAGAAGGAAAGAGCTGGGCTTCAGAAAGGCTTGTGAGTCTGTGACCTCATTCTTGCTCTGAACCGTAATTATCACTTTATTGATACTAGTAGTGAAAGTGGCACCTTGGGAACACAATGACATATATGAAAATATTTTTTCAGTTATTAATTACCAAGGGCAGCTTCAATTTTCTTGTGAGAATCTCCAAAGAGGCTGCTCAAAGGTATGGAAGGAAATCACACTTATATGATCCCTTAAGAGCTGGAAGTTCAGGAAATGTTTTGGTATATTTTTTATTTTATTAATTTTATTGAGAAACAAATAGCAATGAGACGGTTTCAAAACTAATTAATAGGACAGTTTCAATAATTAACACATTGTATATTTTTATCTTCTTAGTGGTTATACACAGTACAAGATGCAGACATGATATCCAGTTCAAATACTATTAGAAACTTCCTTCTCATTGAATTAAGAGAAAGTAACTGTACATCTATTCTAATTATTTTGTACATACAGATACAAAATGGTCTTTCCTTTCTATCCCCTTGTTTGTTTGTTTTTGTTAGAGATAAGTATTCTATTGTCATTTAAACATTGTAGGTGCGTAAATTCAGCAAAATAATCCAGTATAGTTCAGGAGTCCATAACAGTAGTGGGTTATCCGTAGGACTGGCCATGTCAGAAGTTGTTCACTTGAGGCTTTCCCAGCTCAGCATATTAATATGTCTTTACTTTGTAAATCTCGTTTTTATGTTTTTCTGCTGGATGGGTAAAGAGCAAGATAAAGAAAGACCTATATAACAAGGAATGTAACTTTTGTATCTGATAAGGTCAGTCAAGTCCTCTGAGGATTTATCCTGTAACCCTGTACCGCAGTTTGCAGATCCTTTGTCTGTGTCAGTGAAGTGGATGAGTCACGTCCATTGCTTGACCAATTTGTTCTCTGTGAAAGCCTGAGAGAATGTTTTCTCTCCATGTGACTCTCCATAGGCACACTCTATGTCATCGATCACATTGCTCTGTAACCCTATAATCTCAATCAGAAAATTTGGGACACAACTGAGTTACATGATGTTGCACTACAGTTTCTTCTATGTCCTGAGTCTTCACTGAACTTGAAAGGCTAGGGCCAAAATGTTGGCTGGCCTTGTGGCTCTTCTATTTCTCCAGTATTGATCTGTGACATTTAGAATTATATTAGCCTTTGGGTTGTCATATAAGACTTCTTGAAGTGGATGCCACTTGAACATATACTCATAAGTGAAATAAACCAGACACACATGTGCAAATATCATATAGTCTCCCTAGTATAAGAAGACAAAAGAAGAATACAAATAGAAAGGTACAACAACAACTAAAAACAATTTAGTCAGATAGGGAAAAGTGAATGGAATATACTGCAGGGTACTAATCAGCTTTTCTTCTGTATGGTTAACAATCTAAGTTCACATATCAAAATTGGAAAAATAGAAGAGCCCCAGGGCCAGCCTACATTTTGGCCCTAGCCTTTCAAGGTCAGCAAAGACTCAGGACATAGGAGAACCTGTATTGCAACATCATGAAACTCAGTTGTGCCCCAGATTTTCTGAACAAGATCATGGAGCCACAGAGCAAGGAGATCAATGATCTATAGTGTACCTGGGGAGAGTCACTTGCAGAGAAAACTTTTAGGCTCTCACAGATAGCAAACTGGTCAAGCATTGGCCAGGACTCATCCACATGGATGACACAGACAAATGATCTACAGAGTAAGGTACAGGATTTCAAGATAAACCCTGAGGGGACTTCACTGACCTCATCAGAAAGCAAAACTACATGCTTTTTATATAGGTCTTGCTCTATCTTGGTATTAACCATCCAGGAGAAAAGTATAAAAATAAGGTATACAATGCAGGGCCATAATAATAAGTTGAGTTGTAAGTGGCAAAAGTTAACAACTTCTTCAGATAACTCACTATTATTGTGGAATGCTAGACTCTATTGGATTGTGCCACTGAGTTCAGGCACCTAAATTGGTTTAATGACAATGGAGTGCCCATCTTTCATAGGTCTAGACAAAAAAGGGGTGTATAAAAGAAGAATCATGATGTGTGTGCATAAGCAGCACAGTTAGGATCAACATGCCGTGCTTCTGCATAATTCTATGAGAAGCAGGATTTGCACTAATAGTGGTTGGACAAGATATTATTTCGGCTTCTAGCACTATGACAACCACTAGGAAAATAACAAGGTTGAAAGTATTAATATTGAATCTATAATATAATTCAGGTATAAAAAAAAAGATTAGTAAACAGCTATGCTGTTACTTCACTGATAAGAGACATCTGCTATAATAATGTCTGTAAGTATAATATCATGTATGCACCTTGTAAGATAGGAAAACATGAAAACAGTTTGTAATGTAGTAATTTATTGAATCTGTCCTGTTAATTTGTCTTGAAGCTGTCTCATTGCTATTTGTACTTCAATAAAATAAAAAAAGACTTCTTTCAGATTGAAGTAGAGGTCTTCTATTCCAATTTTTGGTATGACTTTGAAAATTAATGTATTGAATTCTGTCAAAAGACTTTTCTGCATCAATTGAGAAAATAATGTGGTTTTTAGATTTTCCTCGATTGATAGAGTATATTACATTTATATATTTTCAAATATTGAACCGTTCTTGAATCTCTGGAATGAATCCTGCCTGGTCATGGTGTTACCGTCTTGATAATTTACTGCATTCTATTTGCTAGGATTTTATAGAGGATTTTTGCATCTATGCTCATGAGGGATATTGGCCTGTAGTTCTCCTTTTTTATTGCATCTTTTCCTGGTTTGGGTATGATTATAATACTTGTCTGCAAGAATTTTTTTGAGAAACCGTTTCCTTTTCAATGCCCTTGAACAGTTTCTGGAGTGTGAGGATTATATCTTGTGTAACTTTCTTGTAGAATGAAGCTGTGAATCTTTCAAAACCTTGAACTTTTCAGCACTCTCTTTATTTCATTTCATTTCATATTTCATTGGCTGTTATTGGGTTATTGAGAGTTGTTTTATCATTTTTTTTTCAGAACCAGGGATTGAACTCAGGGTCTTGCTCTTGCCAGGGAAGGGCTTATCCCACCAAACCATCTCGCCAGCCCAGTTTTATCTTCTTGATTCAGTTTTGGTAATTTGTACCTTTCTAGGAAGCTGTCCATTTTTTCTGTGTCTTCTGATGCATGAGAGTAAACATTCTCAAAGTAGGGATTCATAATTTTCTGAATTTCCACAGGGTTTGTGGTGATTTCACCCTTTTCATTCCTCATTGCTTGTATTTTTATTTTTTCTTTCCTCTTTTTATTGAGTTTAGCAAGGGCTTATCGATTTTATTTAGTTGTAAGAAGCAGGTTTTTGATTTGTTAATTCTTTGAACAATTTTCTTCATCTCAGTTAAATTCATTTCTAAACTTTATGATTTCTTCCAGTATTTGGGCTCAGAGTTTGGTTTGCTCTTCCTATTCTAGATGTCAGAGGTGCAACATTAGTGTGTTTATTTTTTCCCATTCTGTTTTCCTAATGTGTGAGTTCATAGCTATAAATTTCCCTCTGAGAACTGTATTCATTGCATCCCATAATTGCCAATATGTTGTGGTTGAATTTTCATTAAATTGAAGATATTGTTGAATTTCTTGTTTAATTTCATCAGTGACCCATTGATTATTGAGTATGGAGTTGTTTAATTTCTATGTATTTAGGGGCTTTTTCTATTTTTATTTGTTTGTTTGTTGTCATTTATTTCCAGTTTCATTGCACTGTGATAAATTAATATGCATGGGATTATTTCTGTTTTCTTGCATATGCTTAAGCATGACCTATGGACTAGTATGTGGTCTATTTTAGAAAATTATACATGTGTAGGTGAAAAAAAAATGTGCATTCAGCTGTGGTTCAATGGAACACTGTATATATCCACCAAGTCCATTTGTTCCAAACTCTAGTCTAGTTCTGCTACTTCCTTTCTAATTTTTCAATATGCATGACATAGATTTTCTTAGGAATAAGGGGGTATTAAGGTCTTTTGTTAAGATTGTGTTATTGGATATCAGATTTCTCATGTCCATTGATATTTCTCTTATATAGCTGGATGTTCCCATGTTTGGTGCATATATATTTATGAGTGGTACTTCTTCCTCTTGAGTATTTCCCCTAACCAGTGTATGGTGGCCTTCTTTTTTTCATTTGATCATTCTTGGTTTGAAGTTGAGACTGTATGAAAACAGGATTGCTAGCCCTGCTTTTCTCTGATGGGCTGGGGCATGTAGTATTGTTTTTTATCATTTAATTTTCATGCTATGAACTTCTTTATGAGTTAAGTGTGTTTGTTGTATATAGCATATTGTTGGATTTTGTTTTCTAATCCACTGTGCCAGTCAACTTCTCTTATTTGCTGACATGAGTCATTTACATTGATACTTACAATTGAGAAATGTTGACTTAAGGTTGACAGGTTATTTACCTTCTCTTGTTTAGTCCATTTTGTCCTATGTTTAATTGTTTGCCTTACTTAGTGGGTTCCAGTTGGAGTCCTGATCATTTTGATCTCTCTATAGAACATCTTTCAGTAGCCTATTAAGGGTTGGCTTTGTCATCGTGAAATTCTTTAGTTGTTCTTTCTCATGGAAGTATTTCACTTCTCCATCAAACTTGAAAGAGAGTTTTGCAGGGTATAGCAGTCTGGGCTGGAATTTGTTTTCATAGAGGATTTGAAGTACTCTGCTCCATGCCTTCATGGTTTGTGAAGAGAAGGCAGACGTAATGCTGATGGATTTTCCTTTGAACGTAATCTGCTTCTTTTCTCTAGAAGCTTTCAGTATATTATTCTTGTGCTGGATTTCTGGGATCTTGACTATTATATGTCTCTGTGTGTTTTTCTTTGGGTTAAGGTCATTTGGCGTTCTGTGTGCTTCAGTTACCTGAATGTCAGATTGTTTCTTCATATTTGCAAAGTTTTCTGCTATTACTTCTGCCCATATTCTTTTTATATCATTTGTATTGACTCCTTCTTTCTTATTCATGCCTATTAGTTTCACTTTGTTCATCTTTACATCGTCTTGCAGGTGATGAATTATATTTTCCTGTATTCTAGTTGTTTTTAAGAGATCCTTTCTTATCTTTTCACTAACTGTACCAGGGTCTTCAGGATCTGAAACTCTGTCTTCATTTTCACTGAAAAGTTTTTGTATACTTGTGATTGAGATTTTAAGTTCCTGTACATCTCTTTGACTGTGCTTCATGTGACCTATTTATTTCCTGCATTCAAGGAATCCTTCATTTTTGTAATGTCCTCTAACTTCTTTGGATGTCTCCTTTAGAAGCAGTTATTAATTCTTTACTGCAGATTTTTTTTTCAGATTAGGTTTCCTCCATGTATTTTTGCATTTGATTCTTCAAATGCTATTAATTTAGAGATTTCTTTTTATTTCAGAAATTAATTCTGATCTGAGTTCCTCTGTATCTTTCTGCTGTTGTTTCTTTATATCCAACGCTATTAGTTCATTCATTTCAGCTGAGCTGTTGTTCTCTGCACTTGTTATGGTTGGCCTCGAGGCTTGAGATTGCATTTTTCTCCTTCTCTTTGTCATTTTGTACAGCACTGACTTCTGACCTTTGGTGTAGAGCTTTGGTGCACTTATAACCTTAGCACCTTCTGAAATTTGGGTGAAGATCTATTAATTTTGATTTTATCCAGTTATGCCTGGCTTGGATCTAACTGTTCTGTTCAGCTCCTTCGTGCTGCAGCCATTGGAAGTGAACCTGTTGTGGCCCTCTGGCACAACAGTGAACCTGTGATGCCCCTCTGTTTTTGCCCTTGGCCCAGGGGACAGAAAGGAGCACAGACGCTCTCCCTCCCTTTAGTCAGGCCTGGGCTTGGGCTGGGCCTGGGGATCCCCGACTGTGTGGCAGAACTTCTCTATCACTCCTCAGGCTTTGGGATGGTAACTCTTGAGGGGTGGAGGGGTTCCAGTGGTGTGGCAGATGGTCTCAGTTCTGCGTCATTTCTGGGTTTTGGTCTGGAGAGGTCCCGCTGGCGCAGGGAAGCCAGAAGCTCTCCCACACACTCACAGGGCCTGGACTTGGGCTGGATATGGGAATCCCTAGAACATCACAGAAATTTTCTCTCACTGGGCTTTGGGGTGGGTGCTCCGGAAGGGTGGAGGAGTCCCTAAGGTATGGCAGAGGTTCTCACTCACACAGTGTGCCTGGGTTTCGGTCTGGAGAGGTCCCGCAGGCTTCAAGTGAAACCCTTGAAGTCATATTTTTGTCATTTCTCCTGTTTTGCTTTTTATGTCCACATTTCTTCAAATATTTGGGTCATTTTGTGGGTCCATGTGAATTTTGGATAAGTTTTCTCTAGCTATAAGAAGAACGTCACTGATACTGGTGCTATCATGACTGTGCCCTCAGAACAATGTCAACATTCAATACAGACAAAAGTCTTCTAGAACTTTGTGTCCTGTAACATTGGAGCACAGTGACCCACATACACTCACATGCTCTATTTATTCCCTGCCTGGCAACCACCACTCAGACACCACTCAGACACGAAACATGCCTGATAAGTGCAGAATGCTCAGTAGGTAATGAAAAGTCCCCGGGAAAGCATCTAGGGAAGGATACTATTGTGGGAAAATTTATAAGGAAAAATGGTCATACAATTATGATCAAGGTATTTTAAAAGAAACAAGTGACCAAAAACATCCACAACCAGCATTTGTAGTGGTAGGAATATGACATAGTTACTATATTCATTACATAACACATGCTGTCATTTAACTATTTAAGGATTTCTTCCTCACTTTTAGGAACTCCACTCATGTTGCTGGAGGGTCTGAAAATTTCTGAGGTTTAACACTCTGCGTGGAGCATCAAAATTCACCTCTCATTGGAAACTGCTCTTACATTTTTGTCATCTGAATTACCTACAATGCAAGCAAATACGTTTTCTGTTCTGGATCTTGTAATATGCAAATAACTTTGTTACTGAAACAACCATAAAAATAAAGTACATAGTGAAAACAGCACATAGAACTTTCCATAAAACACAAAGAACCCAGCAAAAACTGTCACAGTTTTCACCATCCATTCTTTCACTGTGTTTAGTCATTAACTGTTTCCTTGAACAAGGAATTTATAAACATATTTGATTAAAAACGTAACTGCTAGGACAAAATTCATGCACTTTATCTGAAGCAAATTTCAACTCAGGTATCACAACCACAGTGCACCAGAATTAGACCAAGCTCATTAAATCACACACAAATCCCACATTTGGTGACTCAAACTGCTCATTTCTCTACAGAGGAATAATATCAGGATCTCCTTAAATCTCTATTTTGCTTATTGGACAGAAAAAAAAGACAAATGAACCATGAAAAATGCTACTTCCAAAACACAAAATTTATTTACGTCTTATCAGCAAAGTGAGTATTCCTTATAAAAGCAAAACAGAGCCTGGATAAAAAAGAATCCCGTCTCATTACGAGAAAGGGACTGATTGTTGGAAAACACATAGAAATTATATCAGAAATGCTCACCAGCCACCAATATACCTCAGGAAAAAGAGCAATACAAAAGTTAAACAGGGATGATATGCTGTAAAATGATATAAAAGTGCCCGCAAGAAGAAGGATGCTTTTGGTGGCTCTGGACTCAGGGGATCTAGAGAAAAAATTTGTCCTGTGAATGTGTCGGTCCCGCTGCTTGTGTTGGTACAGAGCAAAAATCATGGAGCCACTCACACAGAGCATGAGCACAGAAAAAATCACTTCTGGAAATGTTATGAATGCCAAATAGATTGAGCCCAGGATAGCCCCTTGATCTGCAGCAGAACAGAATCTTATTTCTCTTTTCTTTGTGATGTTTCTGCTGTGAAAATTTTCAGACACATTCATTAGATATACAGGAAAAATTAAATTTACCACGATATGTTGAAACCAGCAGAGGCAATTGCATAAGTTAATGTACTTTGGAGCTTTGATTTTAAGATATTTCCAGCGGGAGTTCATGGTGCTTATCATGATAGTTTGGAAGACACTCAGTAGGCAAATGGTACCAATTGACACACCCCTGCCCACTCTCTCTATATACAAGATAAATTTGCAGACAAAATAATTGAAAGTATGTTTCAATCCAAAGTTTACCATTACCTGAGGAAGTCCTTTAGAAAGAATAAGTAAGGAGTTGGCTATTGATATGTGCTTGAGAATCAAGTCTGTATACCTCAACTTGCTTTTAGTATGGTAAAGGAAAATATAATGATAAAGAAGAAAAAAATTGGCCAAGAATCCAACCATAGTCTGTGACAAAAAGATCATTCCTATTGCCAAATACACAAAGTCTGCTTCTGTCATTTTCTCTAAAATTTAATTGAAATCATAGTACTGTTTTCTGAGTAATTTGTATTGTAGAGACATAACAGCAAAAATAATTTTTAAGTGAGCTCTCCTGGAATCACAGATGGTCATAAAGCAAGAGGAGCTGTAGAAAATTCTCAGGCTATTTCAGGTGAAGTCATCAATATGTATGAGACAGTATGAACCTGAGAATGAAGTAACAAGTGAGAACATATAGGGAGAAAACGTACTATTTGCAACAAATACGAACATGCATCTTAATCATAGTATAGAAAGAAGAGACAGCATCCGTATTGACTTCATAATGCAAATCAATTCAGAATAAATTTCAAATATAAATAAAATAAAAATCATAACAGTTGCAAAAAAATTGTCTCTATGGTGTAAGAAAAGAAAATATTGGTTCCAAAACTCACTAAAATCATGGACAAATATTATGAATTATATTGAAATTAAGAATAATTTTCATTAAAAGCATAAGTAGTTAAATTTAATGAGAAGTAACAGACAAAGGTAGATAGGCAACGAGGTACAAGGACAGATGAAGAGACACACAGAATGATTCATCATGAAAAGTTCTTACACACTACATAAGGGAATTTAAAATATTTAATGTTGCAGTATAAATTTCAAAAACAAGTTAGTTGAAAACAAATATATTCAACTATTTAATGTTCTCATTAACAGAGAAGTTTGAATAAAACTGCTACCTGGGGCCATCAAACATGGTCCAGACTGATAAAAAGAAAATCACCTTAAAGATCAAGTTTATCTGTTTTAATGAGAAAAGAAAGATAAAACAGCAATGAAACAGTTTCAAATCAGGTTAATAAGACAGTTATAATAATTAACACATTGCATATTGTCTTCCTAATAGTTATTCAGAGGACAAACTTCAAATGATATAACATCTTGTCTAAACAATATTAGTGCAGGCTTTTATTCTTAATGAACTAACAAAAAGTAGTTGTATATCTATCCTAACTCTTGTATACACATATATACATTTTTTCCCAACACAATGGTCTTTTATTTACACTTTTATGAAGTTAGTGACACATGAGACTAGGTTGCCTACAAACTGATAGCTAACCTTAACCAGACAGAATGATCTCAGAAGTGAGGTAGCTTGTTTATTTTAGGCAATGGGCCAAGTCCTACCTACAGATATTTGATGGAATTCCTAGCTTCATGAGTCCTAACAGATCCTCCTTATTTATTTTGTCAGTGATGGGTGTTCCACTGAAATTAAAGTAGCAGTATTTAGAGAAGTCTTTAAAGGACTTTTTCTTACTTGAATACAGTCTAAAGATTTTAGGTACTTGAATTCTATAAAATAACCCAATATAGACCAATATGCCATAATAGTACTGGGGTTATCAGCAGAACTGGAAATTGTCTGAAATTGTTGACTTGAGCCTTTCACAGCTCAGCATATTAGTGTAGCATTACTTTTTATAGCTCGTTTATATTTTTCTCTGGATGTTTAAGACCAAGTTAAAACAAGACATATATAACTAAAAATGTAACATTTTTATCTGACAAGGTCACTCAAATCCCCTCAGGATTTACCCTTCTACTATGTACAGCACACTAGATTTTTAGTTGGGGTTAGCCATCTGGATGCATCACAGCCATTGTTTGATCAATTTCCTCTCTGTGAAAGCCTGAATCTTTTGTTTCTGGGTGAATCTCCTTAGGCACACTATTCATAATCAGTTCCTTACCTGTGTAGCCCCATAGTCTCCATGATCGGAAAATTTGGGACACCACTGAGTTACAGGATGTCACAGCACAGGTTCCCTTATGTCCTGAGTCCTCACTGACCTTGATGGGCTAGGGCCAAAGTATTGGCTATTCTTGTATCCCCTCTATTGATCTAATTTTGGTCTGTAAACTGTACTTGTTAAACATCCAGAAGAGAAGCTTAATGAAATTATTATTAGCCTGTACCAGAAGCGGTTGTGCTGAACATCACTGTCTGAATATCAGACGCCTTAGACATAACATGGAACTGCTCTTTTGCCAGAGCCATGGATATTCTATAATCGAAATCCCTATAGAATGTGAAGAAAAACAATTATACATTTTTACACAGAAATTTAGAAATCACACCATATACAACATTGTAGCAGGACAATCTTACAACATTTTTTCCAGTGTCTTATTTTCTTTTATTGCCTTTCCTTCCTTCCTTCCTTCCTTCCTTTCTTTCTTCCTTTCTTTCTTTCTTTCTTTCTTTCTTTCTTTCTTTCTTTCTTTCTTTCTTTCTTTCTTTCTTTCTTTCTTTCTTTTCTTTCTTTCTTTCTTTCTTTTTCTTTCTTTCTTTCTTTTTCTTTCTTTCTTTTTTCTTTTTTTTTTCACAAAATTTGCTTTAAGGACATTATAGCAACAATTGATATGACCTTAGAAGCAGCATGCATTTAGAAGATGAAAATGACAGGTATTTCAAGCATTGTTTTAGTATAACACATTTCTATCCTCAGTGTAGTTACTTAGTTCACAGATATCAGCGTATAGAGTTAATCAGGATGAGAATTCTACCTCTTGACTACTATTTTCAAGAACATGATGGAAATTCTTAGGACCATTGCCTTAACCATTTTGTTTATATGAATGGTTTTGCCCCTGCCATGTTTCCTAATTTTTCCCCTTTCTCTCTCTTGAAAGAGAAATTTTGGTGAAAACATGGGGAAACCAAGAACTTGTGCACACACAACGGATACAAGTGTTTCAGAAGAATTTTTCGTAGGGTCATTTTAAGCTGTGAAACATAAGTTGAAATTCCTCTTCAATGCCTTTTTTTGAAACACCACAGTTTTAATTCTAGAAGTCTTTCAGATCCTTGATTAGGTTTCTTTGTACATTTATAATTTCATTAGAAGGTACAGTAAATGGGAACTTTTCTTGATTTATTTTAGTAGTTTTATTCTGGATATGTAGTGATACTTTATTTTTGTGTATTGAGTCATGGAAATTACTCAGTCTCAAGCACCTTCGTGGCAAGTGCAAGGTTCTGAGTTTGATTTCCAGAATAAAACAGAGAGAGAGAGAGAGAGAGAGAGAGAGAGAGAGAGAGAGGAGAACATAGTCAACATAATTTTTGTAAATTACTTTGTATCCTACTAATTTCTTCCTGCATCTGTTTATTAGATTTGAATCTTCTGCTGGAATTTTTCAAAACTTCTCTCTGAAAGATCATGTTTCCCACCAGTTATGACTGATATGATTTCTTCCTTTGCTCTTCCTATCCCATTTATTTCTTGCTGTTGCATGATTGTTATGGATAAAATTTTGAGTACTGTATTAAACAGGAGTGGTTTAGATAGCACAACCTTTCCTTATTCCTGATTTTAGACAAATTGTGTTTAGTTTTCCCCATTTAATACGATGCTGACAGTGAACTTGACATAGTTTTATGTTTAAGGTAATGCTCTTTACCACTTAATTTTATCGTTAATGAATATTGGATGGGATCAAAGGTTTTTATGCACCTATTGAGAAGAACATTTGAATTTTATCTTTACTTCTGTTTATGAGATATATTGCATTTAGAAATTTGTGTATATTGGTCCATGCTTTCATCTCTGGAAGGCCAACTTGGTCATGATATATGAACTTCCTAATGATTTGTTATATTTTATTTTCCCAAGCCGCCTTTCAGGTTTTCACATATATGGTCACTGAAGAGCTTTCTTTTCTTTTGTTTAACTTTCTGTATTTTGTATATCTGAATAATTTTCATTTCCAGAATGAGTTTTGTAATGCTCCTCTCATTATAATTTCATATAAGATATTGAGTTGCATTATTGTTAGATTTCTCTGAAATTTTAGATTCAGATAATTTCTTAATTCATAGAGTGTTATTATCCCATTTATTTTATTGTGTGTTAATAGTGTAATTTAGGTTTTATATCTTCTTTGTTCAACTTTGTTACTCAAATAACCAATTCTAAGATCAAGGACAGATTCACCCTTTGTAATGATTTTTAGTCTTAATTCCACTCTAATCTTTATCATATTTTCTTCTACTAGTTTTGGATTTGAATTTTTACTGATTTTATTATCTTGAGATGTATCATTAGGTAATTAATTTGCATCACTGTTCTCTGTATATGTGAATTCAGAACTAACTGCTTTTATGACATCTAATGGGTTTTAATGCTATATTTCCATTGTACTTTTTTTTTTTTTTTTCGTTTTGGCGGTAATGGGGATTGAACTCAGCCCCTTGCACTTGCCAAGGGAGCACTTTATTCTACTGAGCCATCTTCCTGGCCCCTTCCATTGTACTTTGATTGTAAGAACTTTTAAGTTATTCTGTGCACCAGTGCTTATTGAATTATGTGTTCATAAATTTTCGTGTTTGTATAATTTCTGTGCTTTGCTTTGCTGCTGAATTCTAATTTCACTTTTGTATGTGCCAGTAACATTCAAGAGATTACTTCAACTTTTGTATTTATTTAAGCACTCTAAACTGCCTACGTTATGCTCTACTTTGAAAACAATTCTGTGTGCAATTGAGAAAAATGCATATTATGTTGTTAGATGAAACACTGTATAGATATGTTAGCTCCATTTGTATAATGGTATAGTTTGACTCTTATTTCTCCTTAGTTTCTTTTCCTCTGGGTGACCTGCCTGCTTGTAAGAATGGGGTGCTGAAGTCCCTCACTATGGCTATATTCATTTTTATCTGTCTTTTGTATCCTGTAGTTTTTCTTTAGTAAAATTGTGCCAGAAGTTTGTACATTTATATTTATACTTGTTGCTTCCTTTTGAGTTGTTCTCTTAATGCTTATCTAATTTCCATGTTTGTCTCCTTTAATCAGTTTTGGCTTGAACAAGGTATGTCTGAAAATACAAAATTTACTCTGCCTTGTTTGGGGAGTCTCATTGTACTGGTTGTTTTCCCTCCATTAACTTTTAATCTCATACACTTTCCTTTGGATTAGGTTTGTCTGTTTTAGAGTATGTATAGCTGGGATCTTTACAACTAGTATTCTATTCTGTATCAGTTGCTTTGTGAGATAAGACCACTGATACTGAGATTCATTATTATGAGTTTTTTTACTGAATTTACTCAATGCATTGTGTTTTTGCAGTACAGAATTTTTGGCTTCTTTAACTATTCTCAGGGATAGTTTCTTTTTTTTCTTTCTTTTTCTTTGGGTGGTGTTGGCCTCTGTCAGTTTATATAGATTTCCCTTAAATGTTTTTGTATTGCTTGTTAGGTGGTCATATGTTACTCTGTAACATCTTTGTCATGAAAAGTCTTCATTTCTCTGCCATTTTGAAGGTTAATTTTGCAGTTTATAAAAGTACAATTATTTTTATTGTTAGAGAAACTTGCTCCAAGTTTATGTAGTCTTTAAAATTTGTTATGAGAAAGATGCATAACTCTGATAAGTTCAACTTATATGCCTTTTGTTGTTGAATTTCTGAAATCTCAACTGCTATATCTCGGGGGGGGGGGTTTCTTCCTAGTTGTGGATATTTGGAGTTTCAAATGTCATTATATTGAATATTAAATTATTTCACAAATGTTTGAAAATTTATGCTATCATTTCAATAAATAAATTATATAACTTTCAAACAATTCCCAAACATTTAAGTTTGTTCTTCTTTCTTTCTTTCATTTTTTTTTCTTTCTTTGTTATGGAGAAGCTACTAAATTCATCTTCCAGATGCCATGTCTTCCATAGAGTATTACTGACTCTATAATCTATATATGTAGTATCTTTAAGAATGGGGAAAAAAAGCCTATGCACCTGGATAAACTACCAATATTGTTAATATATTACAAAATGATATTACAAAAAATGATATACAGACAAAATGCAATTCAATGAAAACAACATCAGTTTTTGCAGGAATGTATACAAATATTTAAAAAATTATATGCAACAAAGCATGATTCAGAATACCCAACACAATCCTGGGAAACAAAAAGAAAAGAGGGGGCATTGTAATAACACTCTTTAACACAAATCACAAAGGTATAAATAAACAAGTACTATATTGCTGCACAAAGCCAGATATGTGTATGAGTGAAATAAAAATGAGCATGCAGACACAATCCACAGGTACATGTACATCTAATAATTTGTAAAATGGACTAAAAAAGGTAGGCTGGCACAGATGTAGCCATTATGACAAGTGACAATGGAAAAACTCAGTATCTGAATATTGAAGCAGGAAACTTGCTGAAACTTAAGATACACAAAATTATTGATGTCATAGACAATAGGGCTTTTCTGAACACAGCAGCAACTGAAAACGCAATAACAGTAACAATCAAAAATTAAAAATATGTCAAATAAATAATCTTCCCACAGCAATGAAAACAAACATCAAAATAAAAAGATTATATATAGAATGAGAATAAAATGTTGCTAGCTATTCCTTGGACAGAGAATTACTCTTGGAAATATAAATAAATTTAAGAAATGATACCGTTGAAAGTAAAATCCTAATCAAGAAGTGGACAAAGAAAAGTTATAAATAGTTATCCAGAGAAGAGGCACAATGCTAGGCTTTCAAGGTCAGTGAAGACACAGGACATAGAACCTTTACCATAACATCATGTAACGCAGGTGTGTCCCAAATTTTCTGATCAAGGAGATTATAGGACCACAGATCAATGTGATCAGTGATGTACAGTGAGCTTAAGGAGAGTCACATGGTGATGAAACATTCTCTCAGACTTTCACAGAGAGCAAATTGGTCATCAGGAGCCGCAACACATTTACGTGGCTGACACTGATAAAGGATCTATAAAGTGTGGTACAGGGTTTCAGGATAAATCCTCAGAGGACTTGACTGACCTTATCAGATACCAATGATACAATTCATGTTATATAGGTCTTCTTTTATCTTTGTCTTAACTATCCAGCATAAAACTATAAAGACATGTTATACAAAGTAAAGCTATATTAATATGCTGAGCTGTAAAAGACTTAAGTCAACAAGTTCTGACATTGCCAGTCCTATGGATAACCCACTACTATTATGGACTACTGGACTATATTGGAATATTTTGCTGAAATCATGCACCTACAATATTTAAATGGACAAAGGAATACCCTTCTCTTACAAAACTAATCAATAAAGGAATACAAACAAATGATCATTTCGTATATGTATATTCAAAATACTTAGAGTAGATACACAGCTACATTCCCTTAATTCAATGAGTAAAAGATTTGTTATAATAGTGTTTGTGGACAGAATATCATGTATGCATCTTATACAATGAATAATCACTAAGAAGACAACGATATTCAATGTATTAGGTCAGAGGTCAGTGATATACAAAATGGAAAAGACAAGGAGTACAATGCAATCTTCAGCATCGAGTCCATCCAAGACAAGTCCAGAGTACACTAGCTAACCTGAAATGAATGAATTAATAGTGTCAGAAGCAAAGAAACAACAGCAAAAAGGTATACAGGAACTCAGAACAGAACTAATTCCTGAAATAAAAAAAGAAAGTTCTGGATACAGAGCATCTAAAATAAAGAATCTAATGCAGACACATATGGGGGAAACCTAATGCCCACTCAGACCAAGTGAAGAGAACACTAACAGCTAAAATGTATTTATTAGTGTCTCAAGCAAAAAAAAAAAAAAAAAAAAAAAAAAAAAAAAAAAAAAAAAAAAAAAAAAAAAAAAAAAA
>PVKA01032761.1:0-25004 GCA_004027165.1 Ctenomys sociabilis
TGTCTGACTGCACACGTGTGTGCAATGTGCATGTGTGTACACATGTGTACACTGTACAAGTGTGTCTGTGTGCACACATGTGTGCAGTGTGCGTGTGTGTACACATGTGTGTACTGTACAAGTGTGTCTGCACAGGTGTGTGCAATGTATGTGTGTGTACACATGTGTGCACTGTACAAGTGTGTCTTTGCACACGTGTGTGCAATGAATGTGTGTACACATGTGTGCACTGTACAAGTGTGTCTGTGCACACATGTGTGCAATGAATGTGTGTACACATGTGTGCACTGTACAAGTGTGTCTGTGTGCACACATGTGTGCAATGTGTTGCGCACGTGTGCACTGCACAAGTGTGTCTGTGCACACGTGTGTGCAATGTATATGTGTGTACACATGTGTGCACTGTACAACTGTGTCTGTGTGCACACGTGTGTGGAATGTATGTGTGTGTACACATGTGTGTGCACTGTACAAGCGTGTCTGTGTACACATGTGTGTGCAATGTATGTGTGTATGCGTGTGTGCAGTGTACAAGTGTGTCTGTGTGCCCACATGTGTGCAATGTATGTGTGTACGCATGTGTGCACTGTACAAGTGTGTCTATGTGCACACATGTGTGCAATGTGTGTGTACGTGTGCACTGTACAAGTGTGTCTGTGCACATGTGTGTGCAATGTATATGTGTGTGCACATGTGTGCACTGTACAAGCGTGTCTGTGTACACACGTGTGTGCAATGTGTGTGTGTACACATGTGTGCACTGTACAAGCGTGTCTGTACACATGTGTTCAATGTATGTGTGTGTGCACATGTGTGTGCACGTGTGTGTGCACACATAGCTATGCACATAACTGCACTTACTGTCAAGACAGTGAAAGCCACAGCACATTTCTCTAAGCATATCTTAGAAGGAGCACCATTCGCATCTCTCTAGAGACAGCACTGAAAATGAGATGTAGAGATGTCTCCCACAGAGCATGGCTGACTGGAAAAGCAGGCAGGTAGAACAGTGCAGCTGGTACTGGCAGCCGGGGCCCAGATTCGCTCCTATGAATGAGCCTGCTGTAGGGCTGATCAGCCGAACTGTCTGGCTTAGCTCCAGGTGCCCAGGACTGGGGCTTGGCCGGAGGGCACTGCCAGTGGCAGTGACAAGGAAAGCCTGGTGAGCAAAGCGAAAGTCCCCCAGCTGGAAGCTGCAGGTGCTCAGGTGACTCTGGACCTGGCCCAGAGAATCCCTGCCTCCAGTTCACACGAGCCGAGGAGGACACCCTGCCGCCAGGCACACACACGCGACTTGCATGGCGGCCGTGAGCAGCTCACCCTGCTGCCAGGAGCTTTGAGAGCCCAGCCAGGCCATGTGGCCTCTGGCAGCAGAGGAGCCTGGCGCAGCTCCTCAGGAAGCAGAACTGGAATCTCCAACTGGCTCCTGAGCCCACAGCTTCCCTCCTACCTGCCTGTTTTCCAAGCTGTGATAAAGGAAAGACGAGCGAGATGGGGCCACCTACAAGTGCATGGAGAAAGAGAAGAAGCATGGTACCAGGAAGCCTGTCCTGCCCTCCTGCTTCCTGCTGTCCCCCATCCAGCATCAGGACTGCAGCTGACGAGATGCCACCTGCAGGCAGCTGTAGGCCTGGCTAGGAGCCTTGGTGGCTCCTTCCTCACGGCACTTCTCTGTCCAGGCCATCACACCGTCCCCTTGACTCCCCAGTGCAAGCTGGACACACACATAAAGGGCTGTGTGCCATGTGCTAGCCATGCTGCCCACCCGAGGGAGGCTGAGTGGTGGCCCGAGGTGGCCCTGTGTGGGCTGCTCCTGGTGGGTGCCGGTCCTGTGCCGGTCCTTCCCCGCTTAGGATGGGCTGTTTCCAAGTGCCATTCTTGATTGCTGGTGTCGTGTCTTCCGCAGTGCTCTCGCTGTGGGTGATTTTACACTCAAGTGGTTTTTCACTTTAAAAGTGCAGATGAATCCTACAGAACCTGTTTTTCACTGTGGCAGGCACAGTGTCTGGGCCAGTACGGGGTCTGGAGCGGAGCGGCCCGCCTGGCTGGAGCCTCGGTTTCCTCCCAAGCACAGCGTGAGGAGCACGGCATTACAGCCAGAGGAGTAGGAGATCGGAGCCTCGAGTCGGCTGTCCGCAGTCCAGCTCTGGGCAGGGCCAAGGTCACAGAGCCGGCTTCCTCCCCTGCTGACCAAGGGCCTGGGGGTTCCTCCTGGTCTCTGCAGCTGGTGTGCTTACTATTCTCCCCTAAACCAAAGAAACAGAACATGCAGCAACCTGCCAGCGTGAGCCCTGATTGCTCCTATTTTATTGACTAAAATAGATTCAATAAACTGACGAGAGGGCAGCTCTGGGAATCCGTCCTGCTAGGGTTTGCAATGCTCAGATAAAAATAGGGCTGCAGAGGACCAGAGGCCCACGAGGCTGGCAGGGCGACTCTTCTGCAGCTGATCGGCAGTGGTGCTTGCTGCCTTGCGGCCTGTTTGCGGGCCCTTGAGGAGCAGCAGTACACAGAGCAGCCTCTGTTCTCCTACCTCCCGGCCCACTGCTCTGTCCCCTTCCCATGCTGCCTCCCTACTTCCTCTCTGCCTTTTGTTTTGGTCTCGCTTGCTGATTTTGTTTGTACCCCGCTGTATTTCTCTCCACTGTCCAGGGTCGCCAAGCAGGAAGGACAGCCACAGGGGGAGGATGTGATGGAGGAGCAGGCAGGAAGGACCGCCTGGCCACTGTCGCAGCTGCATTGTGCAGATGCCTCCACCTTGAAGTAATGGAGGTCGGATGGGTGTTGAGCTTTGAGAGCGAGAGAAGGAGCCCCACACCCAAGCACAGGAAGTCCACCGGTGGCCATCCCGGCCCCAGAAGCATTTAATCAGTTGCTCGTTTATTGAACTCATGTTTACTGAGTAAGTACTCTGAGTTTACTATTTTAGGCATCAGTGGTATGGCAGTGGATGTAGCCCATTTCCTGCGGCTGTAGGCTCCCGTACAAGAGGCCTGAAGCAAGCCGACCAATGCACAAGGCGTCTGGCGTGTGTGATGGATAAAAACCACATGGGGGAGGTAGTTCTAGAGGTGGAGCAGAGACGGATTTGCTGTGTGACTCAACATAGCCCGTCTAGTCTAGCACCAGGAAGAGTAAGAGCACAGAGGAGACAGCATTTCACATGGGAAATCTGGGTTCACAGGCCCTGAGGTGGGGACCTGCTCCCTACTTCCTCGAGGCCAGGATGGGTGGAGTCGCTGCAGGGCAGGGAATCAGAAATGAGGCCAGAGCAAGTGGAAGTCCAGCCTACAGCAACATAAGTCGCTGTGGAAAAAAGGCTGCTCTTTTCACCAGAGGAGAGGGGATGTCATGAGGAGGTTTCCTGCAGAAAAGAGACGTGATTTGATTTTTTAAAAACAACTTTCTGGTTCCCATACTAGGAACTGAGGGTAGGTAAGAAGGGAAACGTGAAGAGTTCAGACTGGAAGAATGACCCTAGGAAGGACAATGGCTGCCGGGACCAAGGTCATAGAGGGCAGAGGGCAGCTGTGGCCAGTCATGACAATCCACAGGATGTGGTGAGGCCCAAGTGCATCAGCTGCAAAGACAGTGGTCAGAGAGCCCACCAGGACAGGGAAGCCAAGGCCCTCAGTCTAACGGGCTCTGACATTTTGTCTGTCCCAAGCACTCGCTTAGCATTGGAATAAACAGGTCCAGAGAGACGAAGGAGCTGCCCCGCCGCTAGAGGAGGCCGAGGCCAGAGGGCCTGCCCTCACTGCCCTCACTGCCCTCACTGCTCTCACTGTCTCACCCTCTTTGACGTCATGGAGCTGACTTTTTCCCTTGGGAGGTATCACAGGCTGTGCTCACGAAGGGCCAACCAAGGGGAGACCGAGAGCTTCGGAAGAGAACAAGGGCCAGGAACCGGAGGACCTTGTGTTTGTCACATGATATCTTCATCTGCTGATTTTTTAGGATACCTTCAGGCTTGTAAAATCCACGGATGCCCAGGTGACCACAACCGACTCCCCTAGAGGAAGTGCCTCGCGGAGGTGCGGCCCACTGGTCGCAAGGAATGGCCCATTATTGGCAGGTCGTCGGCCAAGGCTTACTCTCCACGAGGTCCCACTCGCTGTCCTCCTGTGCCCAGGCCCTGTCTAGGATACCACAGCTTGTCCGGTCCCTGTGTCTCCTCACATTCGTCTCAGCCATGATATTTTTCACTTTCCTTATTTTTTATGATCTTGACAGTTTTGAGGATTAGTATCAGATACTTCGTAGAATGCCCCTGAGCTGAAATTCCCCGATGTGTCTCCCACATTTAGACTTGGTTCTCTGTTCTCAGGAGGAAACGCACACCAGTGAAGTGTCACCCTGGCACAGTGTGCTGGGGGACCAACAGTCAGTGTGATTTGTCTCTGCGGTGTCAGCCTGGGTCACCTGCGGGGTGGTGCTTACCAGATCCCAGATTGCTGTGTGACTCAACATAGCCCGTCTAGTCTAGCACCAGGAAGAGTAAGAGCATGTCCTCATGACATCCCCGCTCCTCTGGTGAAAAGAGCAATCTGGTAAAGTTACTACTTTAAAAGAAAAACTCTTTTATTTATTTATTTGGTACAGGGTCTCACTGTATAGCTTAACTCATAGTGATCCTCCTGTCTCAGCCTCCCTAGTGCTGGGATTACAGGTGTGCACCATCAGGCCAGTTTTGGTGGCTGGCTCAGCATGGGACTGGCATGACATGTAGTACTAGGAATCGAACTCAGGTGCTTGCCAGGCAGGCACTTAGACTGCTGAGCTGTCTGCCCAGCACCTAAAGCTATTCTTTTATCCCCTTTACCATAGTCTTTGGAAGAAAGTCAGCAGGTGCAGCCCACATTTAAGGTGGGGGAGAGCTGTGCTCAAACGCCCACTGTCTGGAATCCATCTCCGTCTGTCTGCTCACCCGCCACCTACTTACTTACTTGGTCTTAACAGACCAACAGCACCTGCCGTATTTGACCCAGAACGTAGCTGGACAAGGGGTTGCTTGATGGAGGTGCTATTTCAGTGCCACAAACATTGTAGCAGCATGCACACTTCCACACAAAACCCTGTACAGAAATACCCACGGCAGCACTACTCAAAGTAGCCAA
The DNA here is from genome assembly GCA_004027165.1 of Ctenomys sociabilis. Lineage (NCBI taxonomy): Eukaryota > Metazoa > Chordata > Mammalia > Rodentia > Ctenomyidae > Ctenomys > Ctenomys sociabilis. The sequence continues at coordinate 5,118 of PVKA01032761.1, forward strand.
AAAATAGAAAGAACCTAAATATACAGCACCCTATAGGAAATTTATGGCCTACTCAATGGATGTTAGTTGGCTGTAGAAATAAAGTCACACTGAGACGTCCTATAGCCACCCAGCTGACCCTTGCAGAGATGCCAAGGGGAGGAAATACAGCCCAAGAGTCCAAGTGTCAGAGGGTCCATCCATGTGCAGTGGCCGTAACGAGGGACCAGTAGGGACAGAGAGGAGAGCTGTGCTTCCGTAAGGGCGGGGAGTGAAAGGTCCCTAATGGGCAGAACTGGGGTACTCATTGCTTACCTAGGACTGCGAAGCAGGCAGAGAAGAGCTGAAAGGGAGAGTTTCCTTTCAAAGTGAAGAAAATATTTTAAAATAGACTTGATAATGGTCACACATGTGTAAACTTGCTAAAAATCATTGAATTATACACTTGAGAGAGTGAATTAGATATGAATTGTGTATCAATAAAGCTGTTTTGTACATGGTACAAGCTGAGAAATAGTCCGGCCTATCTTTATCCGGCATCAGGCTGCTTTCTGCTGCAGATGTTGGGTTTTTCTGACGTGGAATATGCAGAATCAGAGAGACTTTCAACACATCAAACAGCAATTCAGAAACACTCCTGATCAGTTCTTGCTACATTGAGAGAAGAAGCCACCTCGTGGGGTGACACCAGGCAGTTTTGGGTTAATTGCACAGCTAAGCTCCTGGGGAAGCCCGCAGTGACGGCAGCCGTGCACGGGTACAGCTGTGGTGTAGTGCACGGGTACAGCTGTGGTGTACCGTAAGGACAGCAGCAGACCTGCAACGTTCCGTCAGCGCTCTCCACTTTCCTTGGCTGCTGCTCCCCCCCCAGCAGCTGCCCCACTTCCACTTCTATAGCCTTCCCGACAACACTCACTAACACAGGGATGCCCCTAAAATAGACATGGTTTGAAAGGAAAAGCTCTCAAGGAGACAGAGTCCCCTGCAGAGCCAGGAGTGAATGAAAGCCACAAGTCCCCTGTGTAGCCATGGGTGAATGAAAGCCGCCTTTCCTCCTGCTCCGAGAGTCCAGCGACCTCTTGGGGTTGCCATTTCTCTCTGCTTCACGCTGACTGAGCTTTGGAGAATCTATCTTCAGTTACTCTACCTAGGTGATGACATGAATTTAGCTCTCGAGTTCTTAAGAAAAGACACACACAGAGAAACGGGCAAGAAATCTTCAGAGTGGAAAGCCACCTGGAGATGAAATGTGCTTCAAATAATACTTGGAAAGGAAGTATGTGAATAAGCAACACTTGAGTGTAGATAGAGATAAGCACACATGCACGAATGTGTGGGCGTGCACACGCACTCATGGGCACACACACACTCACACACACACACACACACACACCGTCCTATCCTTACATTTGGCTGACTCCCCTCCCTCCAAATTCCTTCATTAGCTTGATTACCACCTCAGCTATGAATAGAAGGCCCTACACTGTTCAGCCCCAGGCGCAATGAAATGGGCCATTTCAACATTAAATGGAGCCAGACACACAGAAGGAGAGATGCAGCCCAAACTTGTTGGCAGATTCCACCAGAAAACATATAGACTGACTGAGCAGAAATTGGCTCCTCCTGTGTCTGTGGAGCTGGCCCAGGGCGATCACCAGCCTCCCAGCTCCACCTGGGAATGTGCGGGGCTGCCTCAGGAACAGGTTTCCAGAGAAGTCTCAAGGACTCGCCTTCAGGGTCTGTGACACCTGAGCTGCCTGTTCTTCCTTTGAGGTAGGGTTTGCTCATACTAACCAGAGAGCTCTGCGGGTAAACACAGCCGCTGATCCGACCCAGCAAGTGGTGTTGGGGGCGCCAGTGGCAATGGTCCCTGCCGTGAAGTCACCTGCCACTGCAAGGGAGGACACAGGACATCTGGGTGCTGGCACCACCAGCAGGGGCTGCCGTGTTTGATACTGGAAAGAAATGAAAAGGAAAACGTCCAGAGCATCAGAGCTGTATCATTCCCTAGAAAACTTGAAGCTGTGGGTGAAGGAGCACAGAAGGCAGAGTGTGAGGCCGGTTAGGAATTAAACAGCTCTGGGCCAGCCATTTCCAGAGTTCCTGGCTGGCCGCATACCCACCGTGTGTCTGCTTCCCAGCCAGTGTGCAAGAAGGGGGCTTCTACTCTGCCCAGTCCTCTTCCTAGCACTCTTCGCACTCCTCAGGCTGCTCCTGATCTCCAGCACTCTTTCCAGGGCCCCAAGATTTCTGGGGAGTCTAATTCACATCAGCCAAACTGTAACCTTAACACTGTGACCTGACACACAAAGATCTACACCTTAGTTGGCTTGGGCTGCATTGACAAACCACGAGAGCCTACTTGGCCAAAAGGGCAAAAAATTATTTCCCCCAATTCTGGAGGCTGAAAGTCGACATTCAGATGCTACTATGGTTGGCTTCTTGGGGGCCCTTGCCCTGACTGTGTTCACCTATGATCTCTCCATAGTGGCTGCATGCAGAGGGAAGCAGAGAGAGACCCCCCCTCTCTTCCTCATTTGTAAGTACATTGATCCCATTGTGGAAATTGCAGGCCCGCAGTCTTGTCCACAGCTAATCACCTTCAGAGGTCCCATAGCAGGGATTAAGGCTTCATCCACATTAGCAGCTGTACACAACAAATAGCTCACAGCACATCAAAAGTGGCATCTCTAGTGGCACCCTAAAATTTGTGTCGCTCCAGAGTCTATATGTCAAAAGTGAACCAGCAGAGTGCCTGTAGGAGAGGTGAACCGTCAGGAGCTGAGGAAGGGACATGAGGCCCTGGGAAAGGAAGGGTCAGGACTCTTATCAGAGGGCTGGGGTGGGATGGTTCCCTCTGGCTCCTCGGAGGGCAGGCCGTCACCCACGCTGCAGGCTGGCACTCGGGCCTCACCTGACTGGCCTCTGGGACTGTTCCTGAACCCCTAGTGTTGGTTATGGCAGCAGACTGGATTAAGCCCAAGTTTGCAGGGCTGCAGCATCTCTGCACAGAACCCCTGCCTGAGACGGGGGAGGGGCACAAAGTGCATTTTCCCTCCTCCCTTTTTCCTCAGCCTCCTAAGTCAGCTTGCTGAGCAGAGACCACTGTAACTGCCATACGCTAGGTCACAGGCAGGAGTGGAAGGGCGGGTGGGATGCAGAAAAGCACATGTTAAGACTCAAGAATAGCAGCCTCGGAGTATCAGCCTCCTCTGATTGGCACGGTCGATGCAAAATACAATTCCTACCAAATCTGGAACAGCGTGCCTCCTGCCACTCAGCATGCACACAGCGCTTCAGCGGGACTGCCAGGAAAACCCCCAGAGGAAACTACACCAACTCAGCCCTCCTGCCCTGCCCCCTTCCCTGTCCCTTAGACCCAGCACTTAGTGCCCTCTGCTGCACTAACTGCCGCTTTTGAGGAGCTTGGCAGATGCTCTGCCACTTCCCTGCACGGCACATCGCAGATCTTGTCATCAACAAGCAAAGCATTAGTCTAACAGACGGGACAAGCAAACACGCCATGGGGTCGCACTACCTTTGGTGGGCTGCTTGGAATCCAAGGAGCCAGCTCAGCACTTTCCTCTCTCCCCTTCTTACAGAAAGAGCAGCCCACACTGTGGTGGTGGGCTCAGAGGATCCTTTGTAGGAGACTAATATACTAGCAGCTTGGGGGGCAGCAATCCAGTGCAGAGAGAGAAGATTCAGTCTACCTTAAGGGGATTAAAGCCCTTTTCCTTTTGGGATGCAAGAGAGCGCATGCTCAGAGACAGGGATTCCAGACTTGAGGGGCACCTTCTCTGGGCCACACAGGTGTCATGCAGGTGAGCCAGGAAGCGAGTGTATGCAGGAGCTCCAGACCCAGAGGTGCAGGAGCTCTTGTTATCTCCTTTCCTGATCCCCAACCTCGGATGAATCTGCATTTCTTGGAGCAATCAACCCTCCTGTGTAAAATTAAGGAGAAGATCAGAGGCACCCCTAAGAGGAAGACGACAGCGAGAGCAGCCCTTGCCTTACAGCGAGGAGAACTACCACCGTGGGAGGGCCGTAGTGTGGCACTGCGGTGTCACCCAGCCCTTGTGGAAAAGCTAGGTCTACAGCCTGGCACTTTGGGGGTAACCTTTAAGAGATGGGAGCTGCTTCAGTGGCTCACGATTGCTGCAAACACCCTGACTAGGGCTCGAGAGGCCCAGCTGTCCCTGTATCCCTTTGTGCTTCTGCTTTGTCCACATCCCTGCTGTAGGTGCCCTGCCCCAGCACAGGCCAGAAACAGTGGGGACAATAGGTCATGCATTGGAATTTCCAAAACTGTGAGCCAAAAGAAACCTTTTCTCTTCATAAGTTGATTTCTCTCAGGTGTTCGTTATAGTGACAGAAAGCTCACTGACCTGGGTACTAACCCAGCAGAGTGATGATCAACAGGAGGGTGCAGTTGGTGAGGGAACCAACCAGAATACCATGTATAATTTGGTACTAAAAACACACAGCAATTGATAGGCTAGGACTCAAAGCTGCCTGGACACTCTGCCCCAAACGCTCTTCCCCTTGGCCCTGTGCAGAGCCAAACCCAAACCACAACCACAACCCCGCCCCATCTTGTACCGTGGTCTAACAAGTCTACCCAACTTTGATCTGGGCAGAAAACCACAGCAACTCTCCTCTGTTAACACTGAAAGTCCACCAGGCGGCCCTGCCAAGATCAGCTCTCCCTCCGCTGTTCCTGCAACAAACAACCCCCGACAAAGCCCCTGAAAGCCCTGTGCTTTGCCTTGTTTGCTGCTGTCCTGATTTGCTAGACAGCCAGCCCACTTACCTCCAACAAATCTTCCCACGTCAGAATGCCTGGTCTGGTCAACTGTGTGAGTTCACGCCCACCAGTAGTAAATCCTCTGTGATCATCACTTCCAGGGGACTGAGCTTTCTGTGTTGGGTGTTCTCAATGGGGCTGACACCTGTGACTCATTCAGGTCAGCAACAGAACTCATCCCCAGTCACAGAGGTGCCACTAAACACAGAAGCATTTGGGACGTTTGACACCTGTCTTTAAGAAACATGCCACCGAAAAGGAAGAATGTCCCCAAAGTCAATAACAAATTAGATTAAAGACAATTACTTGTAGAACCCAAATTTACTCCTGAAAGATTGACATTTTTGGAAATAAAGTTCAGATCGATCCGCAGTGTGCCCAGGATTCACATTGCCCTGAGCCTCAGGCACCTCTGAAAGACTCCAACAATCAGCAGAGCAGAACAAGGCTGGCCGAGCAACCCTGTGAGCTCCAGCAACACACAGATGGGCTGTTTAGATTAAGATTCCTCCTCTATGCAAGACACTCATGGTTTATGGGAGACGACAGACCCTAAGCAATGATTTGAAAAATCATTTGAAAAGTTGGTGACTTCTGTGACAACACTATGCACAGAAGCAATCTAAGAATGCATACCCTTTAAACTGAATTAATTTCTTTTTAAGTTATGTGAATAGACTTCTAATTTTTGTAGTTATTTTGTTATCCTATCAAACAGCAATTTATCTGGTTGTGTGGCTAAATTTTTTCGTGAAAAATAAGAGACTATCCACAAATATAAGAGAAACACCTGGGAAACAAGCCAGCAATGGCGGTTTCAAAGATGTCCAGTTTATTGCTGGGGATCTGGAAGACTGCGTATATACAGGCCGTCGTGCATGCTCTGGACAAGGGCCTCCTGTCAGTCACAAGGCTCTGTGCATTCAGAAGCACCACATGGCACCCAGGATCTGGCGGCAGATTTATTTACGTCAGTGGCTCCTGGTCAGGCTCATCCCCAGAATGTCAGCCCTGATCTCTAGTGGTCTAGGGCTCTCATGGGATAAGCAAGTGGGAAGCACAGAGGCAGGAGAGCTTGTCTCCTGGGGGCTTGCTATACAATGCGCATCACCATGGCCAGCCGTCCCTAAGAGGCGAAGCAACTGCGACTGGAATAGGAACTGTTACTTGGGCAAGCAAAGAACTGAAGTGTACTGGCTGGGAGGAAGCATTTTCTGTTATACCAGAAGGAGAAGACAGACACCAGACAGAGTACTCAAAGAAATAAAGATGGAAAAGTGGTAAATTTGATTTTTAAAAACATTAATTGGAAAAAAGAAAGGGGATTTTAAAAAAGGAATTAAAATGTGTTCTGTATCTGTACCAACCTCCCGCAACAACGGAGACATTACATATTATGCACGTGTACTAGGAAACTAAAACAATTTTTATACAAATTTAAATTAAAAAACATTATTCTTCACCCAAAAGTGTAGACAAGCACTCAGTAGGGTAAAGGTGCATTGGCCCATACTTAGAAACATTATGATAAAATCATCAAAAACAAAAGATGAAATTTTGAAAGCAGCAGGACAAAAATATCTCATCATGTAAAAAAAAAAAAAAAAGAAAAAGAAACACCAAAAGTGGAGCCCAGAGAGCAGGCAGATACCATGTCAGCAAGCTGACGCAAACCCATCAACCACAAACTTTCTAGCCAAAAGAACTATGCTTCAGAATTAAGGCCAAATAAACCAGGCGTGATGGCATGTGCTCACAGTCCCAGCGCTCTGGAAGATTCCAAGCTGATCTTTAGCCTGAGCAATTTAGTGCTAAGTGAGACCTTATCGCAAAACCTTAAAAAGGGCAGAGTATATAGCTCAGTATGAAGGCTTTTGGTCCAATACCAGCTCCACAAAAAAAGGAAAAAGCAAAATAAAGACATCCTCCAGGTAAGGAAAAAACAGAAAATTCACCGAGAGCAGATCTGCCTTACAAGAAATGCAGAAGATCACAAAGAAACGACAGCAGATGGTAACCTGAATCCACGCGAGGAGGAAATTAAGAGCTCCTGGAGAAGGAACTAGGTAGGAAGACAGAATGACAGCATACGTGCATTTTTTACTCTTTTCTCCTCTCATGATAAAGGACTATTATATTAAATACTAAATATAAAGCTGAAGACAATGCGCTCCTTCTCCAGGAAGCCCACGGCTCCAGGCCAGAGCTGGGATCTCCCTTTGCGGGAGCAGTGACCTGGTCGTCAGAGGCAGCAAACTGAGACGCAGCTCTGCTCAGGGGCCAGAGCTCTGCAGCGCTGTCCAGCGTGGTGTGCTCCCTAACCCACGGACAAGCCTGCTTCACCGCACCCAGCTCAGCCCTTGGGTCAAGACAATACTGTCCTGAGCCCACCGTGCCGTGCCCTGGTTTTCAGATAGACTCCTAATCTCAGTCACTCTTGGCAAGCCCTTGCTTCTTACCCTTTATCCTGGCTTAATAGAAATTATTTTAGTTCCTTAAGGAACACGGTTTGGAGGAGGGAGCTGCAGTACCTATGTGAATCTCCATGAGAACCCATCTGACTTATCATTTGAATAGATGATTACATTTGAATAAGTCCCAGATGGACGAGCAGGGAAGGAATGCCAGACGGCACAGCGGTCATGGTGGCCTGCAGCTCAGGGTTTCTCCTGGAAATAAAGTTCAGATCAATCCGCAGGGTGTGGAGGAAGGTCCCAAGCTCTCAGGGATCAGCGGAGTTTTGAGAGGCTGTGGAATACCACAGCCTACACCACCTTTCCGCGCCTGATCCCCTCCTCTACCCGGTCTGGCCCTTGCTGTCAGTCTTCAGCCAGTGTCATCCTAACAGACTGCCAGCAGGGAGGAGGAAGCGCGGGAAGCTCGCGGAATGCGGAGGAGAGCACTGCTGAGCGCTCATTCGTTCTGCTGGGAATCTCCGGGTTTTTTCTTCTTTGCCCTTTTTCTGTATCACATTGCTTCAGACTACTGTGTTCCAGAAAGTAGAATCGATTAACAAAAGGTAGTTCCCACGGGGCAGATGCCAAAATAATAATAATGCTCACCATTAATGGCCCAGTAAAATTTGACCATTCGGTTTACGTGATGACATTAAATAGTTAGTTGGTGATTAAGCTGCAATTCCTTTTAAACTCACCTGTGGATGATTAGCTTCTCTTACCTTGCGTTTCCTTTACCCTTTTATCTCTGCAGTTAGGAAGTGGCAGACTGGAGGTGTTGCTCTGGTTGTCATGGAAACGTCCCTCTTCAGCTGTTGCTGAAGCCCAGAGCAGCAGGGAGACACTGGTGAGCTTGCGGTGAGAAAGCCTGGTTATGACCCCAAAGAACAGGTGAGGAAGGGTGAACCCCAGGGAACACTCAGATGCTTCTGCAGACTCTGGCTAAGTGAATTAACAAGGGACAGAGTCAAAAAACTGTGGTGAATGTTAATTTTTTAAAGTATTTTTTAAATTACAAGACATATTGCCATAAATATCCCTCAAAATCCTCTCGCTTCGGCCCGCTAGATAGCTCAGCAGATTAAAGCATGTGCTTAGGCAGACATGTGCCAGAGGTTTGATCCCGGCCTGCTGTGCCAGACCCGTCCCCAGGGAGCTATGAGCACTAGGAGCGGTGGTGCGTGCATGTAATCCCAGTGCTTGGGAGGCTGAAAACAGGAGACTCACTACAAGTCCGATCTGTGTAGTGAGACTCTATAGACCCTGTACTAAATACCCAAAAAGAAATTCTCCCCCTCGCTTCAAACACACCTGCGCCATCACTCTCACTACTTTCCTTAGCAGATCTGAAAGTTCTGTTTTGTGAAAATCCACCTTTAGTTGCCACTGCCACGGCTGCCTCGGTGTCTTGAATCCATCCAAAACGTGCTTTCAAGATCATTTTGATTTTAGGGAAGAGGCACAAGCCACGTGGTACTAGATCCTGTGAATAGGTGGACAAGGACCCAGCGTCGTGCTCTGAGACGCTGCTTTTCCATCAGGTGACACTCGCCAGCTGTACTTCCTGTATTTTTCATCACCTCTTGTGGAGACACTCAGGAAAGAGGACTTCCAGAGTGCTGCAGAAAGCAGGAGAACGACGTGTGCATGTGCTCAAAGCAAGAGCACTTGCCAGGGACCAGCAATAACGTGCCTCTTGCTGCAAAAAGACTTCCAACTTACAGGTTCACTGTACATTTTGATCAGCCCTTTTCAAATTAACTGCAAATTGGACAGCACACCGGGGAAAATGGAGAGGAGGAGCTCCAGGCTCCTTCGAGGTGCAAGCCCCATGGGGATTGCTCTGCTACAGCAGTTTTCAAGAGCACGCTTGGCTCATTCTGATGCCCTCTGAATGGTGAGACACACGTATGCGGGGTGTCAAGGGCAGAGTGCGCCCCGTGCTCAGAGCCACCCGCAGATGCCAGCACGAGTGAAGCCACTTGTCCTTCTGTCCTTTCATGGATTCTTTGTCTAAACTTATTTATCCTGTTTTAGGGTATTCATGCACAACAAATTGGCTCTGTAAAAACCTACAACCATCAAAAATGGTAATTCCTGCTCCACATTCATCCCAGAGGAAAATAATACTGAACACCTCTGTCTAATGGCAGACACTCTGCACACATGACTGGTTTGATCACTATCATATTCAAGAACTCTTGACAAAATTTCAGCAGATGTGTGTGTGTGTGTGTGTGTGTGTGTGTGTGCGTGCACACCTATGTCCTTAAATGGCACTCTCCAAGACCTTTATTCTTCATGTGACAACCAATACAGCCATCTTCGGCTCCTGAGCAAAGTGGGCTCCCAGGTGAGCATTTCTGCTAAGGGTACAAATCCACTTGATTGGGGAGGAAAAAAATCACTGCGAAATAAGAACGTGGAAACACTGCATTTATGGCACCAGCAATTTAACTTTGAATTCATACTGCATATGAAGAACTTACAGAGACACTCTGTGCCTGGAAAATGATTGGGTCAGGAAATACCAGCCTAAGCTAAAACCTGACGGGATGCCACCCACCTTCTCTGACTTCTGATAGCGAGCGCTTTATAACACATGTTACTATTTTTTATTTCTCTGAGAGTCAGAGAAGCATTACCAGGAAGTATCCTTCAGTTCCCTCTGGCTATGAAAAGATAGAATATATTTTTTTGAAAATTTTAAGCTCTAAGAAATTAGATGTTATAAATTCGGGACACATCTTTGCACTATCCAGAATGAAGGAAAGAAATAAGTAGATTCTCGAATCTTTCACATCTGTAAATGAGCATATATTTGGAACACACAAATCTCTGATGCTCCCTTGGTGAATGTGAAGATTTGGAGGCGTTTCTTCATTGTTCTGTCTTGGGAATGGCAGCAATGGCGCTTGTGGAAGGCCCGTAGTGAGACAGAGCAGCACTCGCTGGTGTGTGGGGACTTGTCTGGACTCCTTCCCAGTTCTGATCCTCGACTCTTCCCAACTGGTAGCTTGAGACTGGCCATGCACTGGGAGATCTGCACGTGGGAGCTGGCTGCATACAACCTGAGCTCCTCACTTCGCCGAGGCTTTGTTCAGGACCCTTGTGCTTAGCCTGCAGGAAGTGTCGCCTTGTAGCTACTTACTATGCGAGCAGGTTAATCCTTATTGTCCATTTTCCTGGATTATGACACCCCTGGTGAACTACTGTAACGGGTCATGGGTGAAGCCTGGGTGTCACAGGTGAACGTGCCATTGGGAGGTGGGCCCAGCTGGAGGGGTCACTGGGGTTCTGTCGGGGGCACACCTCTCTCTGGAGCTCTTCCTTGTGCCCTTCTGCCCACCTACCACAAAGCAGGCAGCTCCTGTAACCATGCCCATGTACCACAATGCTGCCATGCTAGAACCAGCCAACTGCGGGCTGCAACCCTGAAGCAGTAAACTGAACTAAACTTTTCTCTTTAAAATATAGGTGTTTTGTTCCAGCAGTGGAAAGGCTGACCAAACCACAAAATTGGTAGAGAAAAGTGAAATTGTTCCTATGACAATGCCCAACTACATAGTGCACTGGTTCTTGGAACTGGTTTGTGGGTGGAGTTTGGAAAACTGGAGAAGTGGCTGAAGAAGCCTAGACCACCATGAGCAGAGCCTGCTGGGTGGTTCCAGTGAAGCCTCAGAGGACCAAAGTGCTGATAGCAATGAGAACAGCACAGGCCAGGCTCCTGTGACTCTAGTTAGGAGTAAGAAATGCAATGGGAATTGGGCCAGAGCTGTGATACAACACTCAGCAATGTGCATCTGTACTCTGTTCACACCCTAGAGCAGCATGAGGCTGAGATGAACTAACTGGTCTAACAGAGGCAGTGTCAAGGCAGCCCAGCATTCAGCCTGTGGTATCAGTACTGCTGGCTGCTTTGAGCCAGACCTATAGTGAGAAATAGGGGCAAAGAACAGAGAAAAACAATTTTATAAATTTAAATGTTGATCCAAAACAACCAAGTAGAAAGCTGGAGTCAAAGGAGATGTGATTGCTGAAGAGTCACTAAGAAGAAACCCATTACTTTGAGGGCATCTCAAGAACCAACAAGACCCACTTACCCCAGGCTTGAGGAAGCAGGAGTGTTGAAATTCCACTTAAGAAGAGGTACCCTACGGGTACTGTGCTCAAGGAAGACTTCCTAGGTCTTGTTTGGGTTGGTGCAAGTGCCCAGGATTTACTTCACTGTGCTCAGGTAGACAGATACCCAGAGACCACTTCGTCCTCAGTCCAAGAGGACCTGGCTAATGCTGCAGCTCACAGCAGACACTGGCGCTGTGTAAATCAAGCTGGTCTTACTGACATGGAGGATGCGAGAATTGTGGAGCTGTGGGGTCCACCAGGACGTCCTATGAAGGTCTGGGGGACCAGGACAAGTGCGAGATTAGAGCTCCTGCCAGCACAGTGCAATTGTGAAGCTGCAAAAACGAAGTTAAAGGCGCAGTGCAGTCCAGGAAGTAGGACGTGTCGGGGCGTGAGATGCCTGCCAGGGACTGCCTAGGCCGCAGTGGAACCGGCCTGCGAGAACAGCCGTGTGGGCTGGACCCGCAGAGCCATGGGCGTGTGGCCACCGGGCAACGCGGAGCCCACATCTCCAAGTGCTCCCGATGGCAGCTGAGGAGCCGCAGGACTGCACACCTGCACCGAAGTCTCAGTCCTTCTTGGCCCTGATCCTCTCTGTCCTCCCAAACCTTTCTTTGGGAATGAGAATGCTTGCTCTACACCGGTTGTCTTGGGAACAGTCATGAAACGTGTTTTTTTATGGGAGTTCACAGCTGAGAGTTGGCCTTAGTCTCAGAGGAGACTTGGACTTTTAAACAATGCTGAAACTGTTGAGACTTTGAGGAGGGGACTACTGCATTTGGGTTATGTAAAGGGTAGTTGCACTGCGTTCGGTGTAAGTATGACTTTGTTATTGTGGCATATGGAGTTTTATTATGGTTTAAGAATGTGCAATTAGGTGTCCAATTAATAAGGGGTAGACCTGTATCAGTTAATTGTCAGGTTGATTAGGTCAGAAGAAGCCTGAAGAGGGGACTGGATGATAGGGTGCTATGCCCCTCTGGGGCCCACAGCTGGTGTCCTTAGGTGAATGTGCTGAGCGGGTGGATCCAGGTGGAGGAGGTGAGGCTCTAGAGGTGCCCCCTTAGGGGTACCTTTGCTCTGGGCTCTGCTTCCCAGCCAGTGCCACCTCTGCTTCACCACGCCCTCTGCTTTTGATTTCCAACCATGGACTGAAATCTCTCAATCATCAGGCCACAAAAGCCTCTCCTTTGGGTTCTGAGTGTTGCATATCTTACCCTGGTGAAGGAGAAGCTGACTAAAACACTATTAGAGTTGAGGTTGACCTGATGTAGCCAACACACCCGGATGCTAAGCCACTCTACTCAGACGGGGTCAAGAGGAAAACAACTCTCAAAGGATTGGATCGCAGCTTTCTGTAACCACATGGCTAGAATCGTGGAGGGACAATTTCACTAATGTTTCCACGATCACAAGGAGAGAAGGTATGTGTTGGATCGGTGTAGACTTGAAAAGAACACAGCAGCTGCTGTCTTGGTCTTCCTTTCAGATGAGTGGTTACCTTAGAAGCTTAGTGGACTAATGTGGCAGGAATTGGACAGGTGTCCCTGAAGAAGACAGAGTTCCAGCTTCTTCCTTAAAAGAAAATGTTAATCACAATAATTTCTCTAGTAGACTGAGACCCGAACTGCATCGCTCTTTTGCTTGGACAAATGACAAGATTTCCTAGAACTGCGTATCTGAGGAAAGAGATCTAACCCTGAGACAGATCTGTCCAAGTGCATCATGATAGTGCTCACACTTGATAGCAAGAACATGTCTTGCCTTGTTCATGTCCTGTTAACCAACTGACGAGAGTCAAAGAAACTCTAGCTACAAGCCAACCTCTCTCCTCCATTTCCCTTTTCTGCCTCTCTTTCTCTTCTCCACAGTCTCTGTCCAAACCCAGTAAAGGGCTATCTACCATATCAGAGAGAAAAAGATGTTCCTGCATTAGCTAAGTTGGCAGTAAAATTGTTCAGGTGGAGAAAGCTGCATCCCAGAGACCCTAGGGATGGCAAGAAGGTCGACACCACCTGCAAAAGAGAACTCAGGGTGTAAACACCAGGGAGTCCAGCAGCAAGAAACAGAGGATTCAGCCACAGGACAAGGGGAAAAAAAGGAGAGTCCCGCTTCCTGGAAGTGCAGAGCCCTGTAGAGTGAAAGGCTGGAGAGATCCTACCTTGGATGAGCACAGGAATCAGGGCGTTATTCAGATGAAGGAGCAGAGGAAGGAAAAGAAACTAGAAGAAACACCAAGAGTCAGGAGGGCAGGGTAAGCAAAACTCAGAGAGGATTCACAGGAGACTGGCTTGGTGCATGTGCCTGGCCCACAGCCTCTGGTGGATAAAAGACCTGAGAAAAATCTATAGACAAAGCTGCCTTGGTAGCAGCATCTGCCCTCAGCAGAGAGTCCTGGCTGGAGCCAGGACGGTGGTGAATTATGACGAGACAGCAGCAGCGAGTCTGCACAGCAGCCTCAGGTCAAAGCTGGTTTCGCCCACTACAGAAACCCAGCCTGATCAAACTACGGTGACTAAGTGGACTCCAAACACACTGAATATGTCAGGCAGCAGCTGTGATAACAGCGTTATTCTGAGGAAATCAATCCCCAGAACTTCTTACTCCTGAGCTAATAAATATGGCATTGCACTGAGGATCGCATAGTTTTGAAATACTTGTGTCCTACAAGTCACAAATAACCTGAATTGTTTGTGTCTGGCTATTAGCAACGTAACTAAATCCCACCAGACACACAGGTCTCCCAAAAGTCTGTGAGTGACCCATACGGGGCTTCCACAGCATGTATTTGTAAGGATGCTTATCCAGAGTGAAGGCTGGATAAGCCTTCCCTGCCCTGATCAGCCAAGCTCAGACTTCAAGCTCTCCTGGGTTTCTGGCTCACAGCTCAGTGTTTATTGAGTTCCTATTATGTTAGCAGGATGAACACAGTGTGGGGAATAGAGAGACAGTTGACATTGGTGGCTGTCATAAAAGAATCTGAGTATGCTGAGGATTGAGCAGGTGACAGCTGGGAGACAAGAAGAGGAGAGAGCACAGACCCTGGTGCTGCGGGTGAGCAGAAGGGATGGGAGCAGGACGGATAAGGGGAGGAGGGGCCGGCAGGAAAGTGCTGAACCACCTGCTCACGCGTGGATCCCGTCGTCAAATATTGTTTAATAGTTATGCTGGTGCTAGGAGCTCGTCACCTGGTCTCGGGAGGACATAGAGTGTTGGGGCATAGCAACGACCTACGAACAGACAGAGGAGCACAGGCACGGCACACAGCTGGGGAAGCGCCACTTGTTTTACTTCTTTAGCTTGTGGCTTTATCCCCAGGTGCTAGCTCTCCTGGCGTCTGGCCTGGGAAACTCAAGAAATATGTTTTGAGGAAGTAAAAACCTAGTGTCCTAGGTGTCTAGGAAGCCTCTCAGCCAGAACTGGCATGGAAAACAGGACCAGAAGGAGAATGGGACACAGCCGAGAAGGGGGCAGCTGTATTCCGGGTGCAGGCCTAGGGCACTGGGCAGGGCCTGTGAGCTCCAGAAGTGCCTGCAGGTGAGGCGTGGGGGGGGGGGGGACAGGGCAACTGCTGTAGAAGGCTTGCACTTGCTCTGAGCCAAGTGCTGAAGACTTCAGCCAGGGTGTGGGTGCCACCTATTTCGGGGTTAGCGTTGCTGCAGGGAGACAGATGTCCAATTGAAAGGATGCAGCCTGGAGTCGTGGAGGCCAGTGTGGAAGCCACAAGGCCCTGGGACCTGGACTAGGGCCGTGTCCCAGGAGCACTTAGTAAACACTGCCCAAATACGGAGGAGTAGGACATGGCTCAGTCAACACAGAGATCTTAAAACAATACTATAGAATCCATCCATTGGGATGAATATAAGGAAAACCACTTATTTCATTTTCATAGTTCTTTGATGTGTCCTTGGAGTGTTTTGGATGAGATTAACACTTGGTCTGCAGGGTGTAAACACCAATTGTATCATAAAGGCATGTTATGGGAGGGGTGTTACTGTTTGTTTATTTTGAGACAGGGTCCCGCTATGCAATTCAGGTCTTGAACTTACTAAGTATCCCAGACTGGCCTTGAGCTCATAGGTCTCCTCCCGCCCTAGCCTCCTGAGTCCTGGGATTTTAGGTGTGAACCACCATGCCTGGCCTGGGGCATATTACTGCGGGTGTATAATACCCACAATTATTCTTTAAAATATTTCCATTCATGAATTATTAATTTTAGTTCTATGAGTTTTATTATATTAAATAATGAGTACTTAACAGGAAAAATATAAAAGGTGTTGAATTTTTAATATTTATTGTGTATTTATAAAAAAGTATCAAAACTTTTAACATCAACCATTTTTTGGTGTACAAAGTCTAAAAATAACAGAAATAAATTCCTGAATGAACTACAACATAAATACCAACAGAAGCATGCAAGAAAGCAGTCCTTGCTTCAGTCACCACGCCCACAGTCTGTGCACAAGGCAACAGCACGCCCCGTGCAGCCTGTCACTTACACTGACTGCACATGTCTTTCGCTTTCCTGGCTTTTTATAAGACATATTTGACATCTTGATGGTCCTGCTGCTTTATCATGAGGTTCTTATTATATTATACAGTGTACAGTTAACAAAAATATAAAATACCAGTAAAATAAAGTACCACATTTTTAATGTATTGCGCATTTAGAAGAAAATGAACATTGTCACATTAGCGATGTACTTGCTTATGAATCTTAAAAAATAACATCCGCCAAATAGCTCAGCAAATTAAAGCACCTCCTTAGGCAGATGCAGGGTCCAGGGTTTAATCCTCAGCCTGCCATGCCAGGGCTGCCCCCAGGGCATGTTAAGAGGGTGATTGAGGCCAGGCGTGGGGGCACACACCTGTAATCCCAGCACTTGGGAGGCTGAAAACAGGAGAAGCACTATGAGTCCAATCTGTGTAGGAAGACCCTGCAGACCCTCTACTAAACACACACACACACACACACACACACACACGCACGCACAGTACAATATCAAATAGATAATAAGAACAGATATCAGCAATTTCACATGAGTTGTTTACTTGCTTATAAGACCTAAATGATAACACCAAAAATAAAAACCTGTGTGAACTCTCATGTAAATACAAATGAATGTCTACCAAAGAAATAAGCTTTGTTCCAACTGTCACACCCAAGGCAGCCTTCACACTTGAAAGCTGCACTCTCTGTCACTTGCACTGATAGTATGTGTGTTTTGTTTTCCTGTCCTTTCCTGTAGGAGACAGTTGACATCATCTTGTTTTCCTGTGGTCCTAGAGGTCTTTGCAACCCTGCACCTGCCTGTTCCCCCAGCAGCTTGCCAGTGTGCCCCACAATATGAGGGGGTAGTTCCTTAGACAGAAACACTTTGTTTTTCCTCTGCTGTAGATGATCATTTCTGAGTTCCAGTCTTGTGCTTCTAAGAAAATTTATTCATGATATTTGTACTTGTTACTTTCTTCATAAACTATCAAACTACAACCCACATGTAGGATGAAATAAAACACAACCATTGGCCAAAGCTTTGTGTCTCAAGTGACTTCCTCGTTGCTGCTGATCTGATCAACAACATCAACTTATCTGTTGGCTTTGTTCTAAAAAGCTTTCAGCCCAGGCTTCCTTTTGTTTTTTTCAGAACCAACATTTGAACTCAGGCCCTTGCACTTGTGAAGGAAGCACTTATTCCACTGGGCCATCTCCCCAGCCCTTCCCAGACTTCCATTTTGACAAAGTTTCCCTATTCAATATTTCTATCAAGTGCATTGTTGACACCCAAAGTCCCAGTTCATCTTTCTTTGCACTAGACAAGGCCGGTGTTATATCTTTGTGAAATACAACGATTATAGTATACAATTTCGTATTTTGCAATTGCAGCATTTCATTTGGAATTTCTTCCTTGTTCCTGTACTCAGGTCCTGTGCTAGTCAGCTACTGCTTTGATGGCAAAAGTCATTAGGAAACTGGTAACACAGTTGCCACATTCCATGTTTTGATTAGGTTGAGAGATGACCAATCTGTCCACAGCATCATTTGGTTTATTGCTGTATGAATAAGGACCTGGTGGCTGAGTTTCCAATATAAATTTCAAAATTCAAAACATAATAAAGTCTTCACATCTACAGAGGCATAAATTTTATGCCATATTTTGAAAATTTGAGAAAAATACACTGCCTTAAACTATGTGACCATGACATGCTACAGGATGTTCATCAGTAGCTATGTATTCAGATGGCTGTGAATTGCTTCACAATTAGCCACAAATCTCTGAGACAATGAGCCACTAGCAGCCAGAGTAGCCATTGTTTTCTGTCTTGGGAAAATGACTTTGTCATCAAACCTCAGGCAATTTTTAAAGAAAACCAACATTTTTTTATTATTATTATTTTTATTGAAGAACAAATAGCAATGAGACAGTTTCAAGACAAATTAACAGGACAGATTCGACAAATCAATACATTGTAAAATGTTTTTGTACAGTTTCTGTGTCATACACGGTGCATACGTGATATTATACTTACAGGCATTATTATAACAGATGTCTCTGATCAGTGAATGAAGAGAGTGCAGCTATATACCTATCTTATTTCTCTACAGCTGATTTATATCGCAGATTCAACAATTAACACCCTCTACCTTGTTATCTCCCCAGTGTCTGTCCAGAGTACTAGAAGCCAACATAATATCTTGTCCACTCACTATTAGAGCAAATCTTGCTACTCAAAGAATTATGCAGAAGCGAGGCATATTTATCCTAATTGTACTGTTTATACACACATCATGATTCTTCCTTTGTATTCCCCCCCCTTTTTTTGTCTACACCTGTCAAAGATGGGCACTCCATTGTCATTAAACCAATTTAGGTTCCTGAACCACACTCCAACACAGTCCAGCATTCCACAATAATAGTGAGTTATCTGAAGAAGTTGTTGACTATAGCCATTTACAGCTCAGCTTATTATTATGGCCCCACATTATATACCTCATTTTTATACTTCTCTGCTGGATGGATGGTTAGGACGGAGATAGAGCAAGACCTATATACCAAAAGATGTAGCTTTTGTTTCTGTTGAGGTCAGTGAAGTCCCTTCAGGGTTTATCTTGTAATCCTGTACCTTATTCTGTAGATCCTTTGTCTGTGTCATCCATGTGGATGAGTGATGGCCAATGCTTCACCAGTTTGCTCTCTATGAGAGCCTGGCTCCATAATCTCCTTGATCAGAAAATTTGGGGCACTACTGAGTTTCATGATGTTACAGTACAGGTTCTAATATGTCCTAAGCCTTTGCTGACCTTGAAAGGCTAGGGCCAAAACGTTGGCGGGCCTTGTGGCTCTTCTATTTCTCCTATTTTGATCTGTGAACTTAGGTTGTTAACCATCCAGGAGAAAAGCTGATTAGTACCCTGCAGCATATGCCATTCAGTTTGCCCTAACTATCTGACTCAATTGTCTTTAGTTGTTGTTGTACATTTCTATTTGTATTTCTTCTTTTGACTTCTTATACTAGGGAGTTTATATGATATTTGCACATGTGTGTCTGGTTTATTTCACTTATGAGTATATGTTCAAGTGGCATCCACTTCAATATAAATGCTTCAAGTTTATCATTCTTTAAAACTGAGTAATACTCAATTATATAGAAATACCACATCTTTTTCAACCATTCCTCATGTGAGGGACATCTTGGTTGTTTCCAAGATTTTGATACCACAAATTGTGCTGCTATAAACATAGGTACACATATATCACTATGATATAATGTTTTAAGTTCCTCTGGGAAAATTCACAGTAGGGGGATAGCTGGCTTGAATGAAATTTCCAGTCCTACTCTTTTAAGGAGTCTCCACACTGATCCCCACAATGGCTGTACCAGTCTACATTTCCACCAGCAGTGGAGAAGTGTTCCCTTTTCCCCACAACCTCTCCAACATTTGTTGTTGGTTGATTTCCTTATGATAGCCCTTCTTTCTGGAGTGAGATAGTATCTCAGTGTTGTTTTTATTTGCATTTCATGGATGGCTAGCAATGTGGAGCATTTTTTCATATACTTATTCACTAATTTCATCCTTTGAGAAGTATGTATTCATCTCACATACCCATTTCTGAATTGGGTCTTTAAATTTGAGGGCCCTGTTATATCTTAGTTCCTTATATATTCTAGACAGCAGACCTTTGTCTGATTGCTTATTAATTAGGATTTTTTCAAAATTTGTGGGTTGTCTGTTCACTTTGTTGACAATTTCTTTTGACATGCAGAAACTCCTCAAGAAGACTTGATCCCAGTTGTTGATTATTTCAAGTGCTTCCTGTGTAAATATATGTTTGTTCATGAACTCTTTACCTACCCCTATGTCTTCAAGAGTTCCTCCTACTTTCTCTTCCAGGAGATTGAGTGTTTCTGTTTTAATGTTTAGATCTTTAATCCATTTTGACTTTAACTTAGTGCATGGTGATAGAGCTGGGTCAAGTTTTAGTTTTCGGCATGTAGAAAGCCAAGTTTTCCAGCACCATT
>PVKA01032762.1:0-12161 GCA_004027165.1 Ctenomys sociabilis
AAGGAGATTAAGAAATGGAGGGAAAGGGCTGGAGAAATAGTTCAGTAGAATAAATACTTGCATGGCAAATGCCAGGTCCTGAGTTCAATCTTTGGAACTGTAAAGAAAAATTGAGTGAGAGAGAGAGAGAGAGAGAGAGAGAGAGAGAGAGAGAGAGAGAGAGAGAGAGACATGGAGGGAGAGATAGGCATGAGGAAAAAGGGAAATAAAAAGAATTAAAACATGTGTGCATATACATTAACCGTCTGGCTGGTAGGTCATTCTCACAGCTGAGAGAAAGAATTATGAGATAGAGAATCAAAGGAGACTGAACGGGGCTGGGAGATAGCTTACTAGATAGCTTACAAGGCAAGCACAGGGTCCTAAGTTCAAGGCCTGATAAGGAAAAATAAAAAAGAATCAAGAATAAAAGAGACTGAACAAAAGTATCTATTGTAGAGCAGAAACATAAAGCAGCATTTGAGGGTTAAGCAAACAGCTCTTAGACAAACCCGTGAGGGGGGCCTTTAAAAAGGTTGCCGAAAGACTCGTTTAAAGGAGTTTATTTATTTATTTATTTATTTATTTATTTATTTATTTTTTAAGTTGTTACATTTCTGCCAAGGTGGGATTAATGTTGGCAGTTGGAAGCAGAAAGTAAAGTTTGACTCAGATACCACCCTTAGGAACTTAAGCTATGTAGCAGGTCTTCAGAGATGCGTGGATAACACATTAGTGGGTAAAAAAAAAAAAAAAAAGAAAAGAAAAAGTAAAGAAAAACCATCTACTCCAGGGAGGACTGTGCTTGCTGGCTCCATTTCCCTGGCCTTGATGTGCTTGCTCCCTCCATCTCCCTGATCTCTGTTTGGCCAAACCTCATATTTCTCAATTAAAAGGGTCTACATTATATTGGATTTGAAATAATCATGTATAACAGTGAATAAATATTTCATATTGAACTCATTTTGGCATTAAAAGTTTGAAAATAAACTCTGCATACATACTCATAGCAATACAAAGCCTCTTCATTTCACAAAACTTTGTCTTGTAAAATAATTTCAAAGTTGTACAAAAGTATAGGAGAACAACACATTGTACATATACATAAATCAAAATTATGCCCTAAAAAAGGCCAACTTTTCCAATTTTTCTGTTTCACTTTATAGTCTCTGTGTTCATTGGTCTGAGCTTTAGTGTTTTTAAGAAACAAGTTGAAATGAGATTCTGATTGCGAGATGTTTAATCAATAGTAATGTAATTTTACCTTTTTTTTTTAACTGACAGAAAAACAGTTAAGGAAAAGAAATTGCATTTCTGTGAGAGGTTGCATTCAAAAGAGTTATGGATTTTATGTTTTCCAAGCCAATTCTGAGTTTATTTTGAATCTTCACCATAGCTCATATATTTAATAAAGAATGAGAAGAAGAAAACTATTAAGTCATAAAGTTGTTTTTGTACATTTACCATTTCTTAAGACAGTGTTCTCCTGAAACATTTTGTAATGATAACAGTAGTCTCTTTGTACTCCATCATAGGGTAAACAATAATTCTAGGGCTACTTCTACTGACAACTAACTCAGACAGTATAATTTCAAAATGCTAATTTCCATTGCATACATTGGTGAAATCATTAAGAAAATTATTTATAAAGTTTGATATGATAGTCAATATTTTAACATATTAACATACTATGGAGATAAATTTTTATGGCATTCTTCAAGCTTTGAAAAAAGAAATGCACATGCAGTGATTGCCAATTACCGTGTTTGACAGTACAACCCCTGTCCTTATCAATATACTTAATCCTGAAGTTTGTTCAGTGATAAAAACACTTATAAATTCAAGTACAAATTTGAGTAAATCCTCTAAGAGCAAAACCTAAGAATATTGAGGCATATCTTTAAGGGCCAAACTTTGTGTATTTGTAACATGTAACAAATAAATTTTGCATTTCTAATGTGGAAATGCAATTATTTGCTATTCTTAAATTGTTCTATCTTAATGCTTAGTTTTTCTTATAAAAAGCATGTTATTTTTACTATGTTTTGCCTATATAAGTATATATACATGGGAAAATAGAATTAATTATATTTGGCATCCTCTTAGCAAACATTCATCCAGAAAGTGAAGGTATTTGTTTGACTGCATGCGTATGAACTCCAAAATCTTTATGTTATTGAGCAATTTTGGAGAGGAGTCAATTCTTACATTCACAAAACAGCACCTTCGGTGTGCTTCTGACTTCCTATCATAAATATTTATTTTGAGCAGACAAAATTACTGAATCTAGCTGCATACAGTGATCAGTTTAACTCATCTTTCCACTTCTCTTTGCTTCTATTGGCACAGCTTTAAAATTTTATACTTTCCTTTTCACAGTCGAATAACAACACTAGTCTTTTGCTTAAGGTCTTTCAGTTGAAGCATATATATATATATATATATATATATATATATATATATATATTAGGTAACACTGAAATTGGCTCATCTGTTCTTATCTTTTATATCCATTGCCTGCTCAACCTTGATAACATAAATATAATTATCGTACACCTCAGTCAGTAACAGAAACAGATTAGCTTTTTATACCAACAATCTTTTCAGCTTTTCAAAGGCTTTTGCAAAGCCATAATGAACTCTATATCTTTTATGATCCTATTTAATATGTTTTGGTTTAACTTTTCCACATTATCTGTCTCATAACTTTGCTATGCAACATATTCTGAGTCAGAAATAGAACTGTATTTAATTTTCAATAATACTACCACAATGCAGAACTTTTACTTCCAGGAGTACATTAGAAAGATTCACCAGAGGTTAAGGACAGTTATCCTTTCAATCAACAACTGGATTGTCTGTAAGATTATCAACAAGATTTTGTAAAGTAAGATTTAGTTAGACTCAGATGTGGTAAGTTAAGGAACTGATCATTATTTCCCTTCCAATTTTTTTTTTTTTTAATATTTGCAGATGTGGGCAGGGGAGTAAGAGCTCAATAGAGTAAGAGCTTGCCTGCCAAGCAGGAAGGCCTGAGTTCAATCCCTGGTACTGAAAAAAATAAGTAAGAAAGAAAAATATTTGCAGATGTTTGATGAAACTGTTAATTTACAGAGAGCTGTTTGGGGCTTAATACACAGGATTACCTTGAACCCAGAATTTTTATATTAGTGAATATTTTTAAATGCTAGCTACGCATAACTACACTACACTCTAGCTAATATATTTTATTAGTTAACAACACATTGATATATACATTATTTATACCAAGAAATTTGGGAACAAATTTTGTGGTATAATCTAATTTCTCTAATTAAAAGAAGTGAAACAGAAAAAAAATTAAATACAGAAAGACATCAGAAAAGCACCACCGATTAAATCAGTAGATGTAAGGAATAAACCAATATTTCTTCATTTCAAAAAATAAATACAGTAAGATTAAAAAGGAAATGTAAGTAGAATGCATCTTAATGCCTAATCAATAATAAGTATGATTCTGTGATGCCAGTTGGATTCATACTATCTTCCAAATCAATTAGATCAAGTGGCATCTCATGTTATTAAGAAAAAAAAATGTTAGTTCTTCCCATAATTTAAGCATTTATAAATATGTTCGAAATTGTTACACATTTGACATTTACTCTCATTTTTCCCTAATTTCATTCATTCTGCCCAAGCCCATTAAACTTGTATAACTAGTTTTGCATATAAATTCATTTAGATTAATATCTGCATAACTTATGTCTTCATTTTGGTCTGTGATTTACTGTTCTGAATTATTAAAAGGAGTTTGTAGATAATCTCTTTACAACAGCCTTCAAACTCATACCTCACTTGTCTTATACTGCATTATGCTTTATTTTTAAAATTATTTTGCACCATTTATATACTTGCTATTTTTTCATTTCTAGTTAAAATATACCTGCATGAAATTACTGCTCATTTTAAATTTTGTAATATTGGCTTAGAGCCTAGAAAATTTCAAAAATAAAACAACACTAAGTGTTGAATAAATATCATTATAATGTATATATTTAAATGATTTTTTAAAAAGCTAAATATGACTATAAGAAGTTTCAAAGATATTTTAAGGTTGTTTGCTTCTAATGCTTGAATACAAAGGAATAGATTTAAAAATTCAAGGCATTAGACCTTCATGTCCAAAATTAAATTTTGTATTACTCTGACCAGATTCTCCTTCCTTATGTATGTTGGGAACATGTATCTCCTGGAATATGACATGAACAAGGAAAAATTATTATGAGCTATATTTGTGAATCACATATAGAGGTTAAAATGTGTGTGTGTATGTGTGTGTGTGTGTGAGTGTGTAAATGTCCAAAGAAAAATAATTTTAGTATTGTACATTGGTTGGAATACATATCAAGAATTTTCACTCAACGTCTAGATAGTATAGCATCAGCTTGAAAAATTCAGGAGAGGCAAACGAAGACAAAATTTGGCAGTTGAAAATGAGAAGAAAGTATTAGGAAAGGACAAAGTATTTAATGAGAAATAAAGGCTACTCAAAGAATGCAGAGTCAAGAAATATGCCAAATCATTGACATGAAGTTTATGATTAAAGTCAGCACAGTGAGACAAGAATTAGAATGAAGTGAAGAACAGACCAAGATGTTAAATACAATCTATTAATATTTTTTATGTACATAGGGCAGGGTCTACAAGGTCTACAGGGTTTTACTGCATACATTGGACTCTTAGTGATCCCCCAATTTACAGCCTCCCAAGTGCTAGGATTACAGGTGCACACCACCACACCCAGTCTCAATTGCAGTCTCTGTGTGCCCTGGGTGTGGGGCTAGCACAGCAGGCCCAGGCATTAAAAAATTGTTAATATTAAAAAGAGATATTGGGGCTGGGGACATAGCTCAGTAGAATAAGTGCCTTCCTGGCAAGCTCAAGATCCTGAGTTCAATCCCCAGTACGGCCAAAAAAATAAAAATAAAAGAATCTGAAAAAGAGATATAATATGTTATGTCTGGAGGAACCCACATATTCTGTATTGAGGTTTGGAAAGTAATTAGATAGATGCATTCTTTAAACAGAGTTTGGATGTACTGAACACATAGGTAAGTAACTGAAGAGTATACAATGGCTAGCAAGAAAAAGTGTACTTATTTCTAAGAAAGGAATAGAGTGAAGTAGTTGTACATTTTTTCGTTGGTGGAATTTCATGGAACTAGAAAGCATAGATGAATCATGATATAGGTAAATAGGTTTTAAATGTGATAAAAATGGACATCATTTATAGTGACAAAAATAACTTCTTTACTTGACACAATGCTGTATTTATTTACAATATGTAGAGGATTCAAAGAAATTAAAGGTGAAGCATACTGTTAGATATATAGAATTTTAATAATAATACTAGAGTAAGGGTTGGAAAGAGCAACAAATTAATGGAAGAAATGCAAATTAAACATAATTTGAGGCTAATGGTACTGAGGAGTGTTGGACTAAATTTTTAGATATACTGTATTAAAATAATTTTATAAATATATTATAAATAAACTTATCTCAGTTACTTATCTTTACTTCCTGGGACAAAACACCTGACACCCAACTTTAAGGAAGGAATGGTTTATTTAGCTCACAGTAGTGTAGGCTTCAGTCCATACTCAGCTGGCTCCAGGGAAGAGTGGCACAGGGCAGAGTGCCGCTGTTCATGGAGACAGAAAACAGCAAAAATCAAGAACAAAAGGAAAGAGTAGAGGCAATAATGGCAACAGAGAGCAACTGTGCTCCTTATGCTGCATCAGGCCATCTGCCCAGGCTGGGGGTAGCGCTCACACCCATAACCCCAGCATTGGATCATGAATTAGTCACAATTTCTAGAAGTCCACCTCATAACTGAATGAGGCTCTGGAAGGACAGCTAGACACAAACCACAACAAAAGTGTGAAAGCTCTATTTAAATGTAATGAATTCTAGACGAAGTTCATAAAATAAAATGTGGAGCATGAATTAGCTAAAAGCTCTGGATTCCATCTCTAACGTAAAATCATACCATGTAATTTTGAAAGTATATTTTGCAGGGGAAATATTAGTTATAATTCTGATTTTTTTAATTTAAAAAAATGAAGATAAACATGACAATAAAACTGAGATTCAAAACAGTTTAGTGGGACAATTACAATTGTAGATACACTGCATATTGTTGTCTTCAATGTAAATATTCAGATTATAAATGAAGGTATGATACCTCATCCAGACAATATAAGCACAGAACATTTTTTAATGTACTAAGATAAATAACTGTCTTACTAGTTTAACTAAATTGTATATGCATGTTATTTTCTTTTTCATCTTCCGCTCATAATTTGTTTTTTCTTTGGAATAATTTCTTCCCAATTCACCATGTCTATTATACATTTTAGATCTTGTTTACTTGTTCAGTTTGTTACACTAATGAGACTTATGGGCTTGATTTATTTCAATTGGGAATATGGTCTTCAGTTGCATCTATTTAACTATGAAATATTTTATTATATTAAAAGCTCCATTCCTTGGTTGATAGGCATGTGGGTTGTTTACAAGGTTTAGCTATTATAAATTGTGCTGCTATAAAAATGGGTGCACACATATCACTGTGGTGTGCTATTTTTAATACTTCTGGGAATATCTCTAGAAAGGGAATAGGTGGTTCAATCAGGACCTTGAATTCTAGCTTATAAAGGAATCTGCATACTGAACTCCACAGTGGTTGCAGTCTACATTCCCAGCAGCAGTGCAGAAGGGTTCCTTTTCCCCACAGCTCCTCAAGCATTTGTTTTCAGTTCAGTTTTTTTGATGACAGCCATTCTTTCTGAGGTGAGACAGTTATTTCAGTGTTATTTGTGACCAATGATGTTGAAAACTTTTTCACATATTTATTTTCCATTTGTATTTTTTCATCTGAAAAGTGCCTATATGACTTACATGCTCATTTCTGGATTTTTATCTTTGAATTTGGAGGACCTAATATATTTCAGTTCTTTAGTATTCTAGATATAAGTCCTTTGACAGTTATCCAAATGATTTTTAATGTCTGTGTTGTTTCAGCACACTGTTAGTGATTTTGTTATGCAAAACCACTTTAAAATGGGATGAAATTTAATTTGTTGAGACTGTTCTATTTCCCTTGAAGTCAGGATTTTTTTCAAGAAGTCCTGTTTTGTAGGGAAAATATAGTTTGAAACTATTTAGTATGATATAAGCTATAGTTTTTAAAGGTGGCTTTTGTAAGAAAATAAAGACCCTCTATTCAAATTGTCTATAGAGTTTTTATCACGAATGTGTGTGGACCTCATCAAATGATTTTTTTTTGCATCTATTGAGATTATATGATTTTTATTGTTGATTCTGTCAAAAATTATTCTATTTATTATTTATATATTACAGGGTCTCTCTATGTGGTTCAGAGTAATGTAGTGATCCTCCTGTCACAGTATCCCCAGCACTGGTATCACGATGTGTGGCACCATGACCCATTTTGGTGGTTGGCATGCATGCCTGGTGTTCGAAGGATGCAAGGAAGTGGGTATTGGAGATCAAACCCAGGTCCTTGGGCTTACCAGGTAGGTGCTTGTATCACAGAGCTTACTCCCCAGCTCAGCTCTGTTAATATAGTATAATTTGCATATATATGGTAACCTCACCGCATCCCTGGATGATTACTACTTGGTCATGGTGTATAATCTTTTAGGTAATTTGCATATTGTTTTCTAGTATTTTATTAAGAATTTTTGTATCAATGTTGATTATGTAGATTGGTCTGCATTTTCTTTCTTGGTTTATTTTTTTCTTCTCTTGTTCTGGAATCAGGGTAATACATACCTCAGGGACTAACTTTGGAAGTGCTACTTTGTTTTCTATTTCTTTAAAATGTTTGAGTATAGTAGCATGAGTTTACCTCTAAAATTTTATGGAATTCAACAGTGAATCTATCAGGGCCTTGCTGACAAAATTTTAATGTAATTTTCAACTTCATTGCCTGATATGAGTTTATTACAAATTTTTATATCTTCTTGATTCAGTTTTGGCAGTTTTATTTTGTCCAGGATTCTGTACATTTTTTCAATGTTTTCATCTTATTAGAATATAGATCCTCATAATAGGTATTGATAATTTCCTTGATTTTTGTGGAATCCACAAAAAATCCATTTTTGTTATTTTCAGTTTTCAGTCCAATTGCCTGAATTTGTGTTTCTTCTTTTCTCTTCTTGATGATGTTTGAAAATGATTTATCAATTTTATGTATAGTTTTAAAGAACTGACTTCATGATTCATTGATTTTTATATTGTTTTCTTAGTCTCTATTGCATTAATTTCTGCTCATATCTTTATAATTTTCTCTCTCATATGAGCTTTGAATTTGAATTATTTTTTTTCAGAACTTTGTGATTTAACATTACATTATTTATTTGAACTCATTGTGTTTTTTGATGTATGAGTTCATCACTGTAAATTTTCCTTTAAGACTTCTTTTATTGTATCCCATAAGTTGTGGTTTCATTATTGGCATTATTACTTAATTATATATACTGTTTAATTTCATCTTTGATTTCCTCTGTAACATATTGGCTATCCAAAATGGTGTTGGTTACTTTCCATGTGTTAATGTAGATTTTGTGGTTTCCTTTGTTGTTGATTTCTAGTTTCATTGCACTATAGCCAGGATAGTATCCATGGGATGATTCCAATTTCTCTACTTTTGCTTAAACATGTTTTGACAGCTAACATATGATCTATTTTGGAGAATGTCCCATAGGCAGCTAAATTTGGATACTGTTGTTTTGGTTGGAACATTCCATAGATATTTACCAAGTCCATTTCTTCACAAACTTGGTTTAACTTTAGTGTTTCTTTGTTGATATTTTTATCTAGTTGCTATATCTATTCGATAGAGTTTTGTAATAAGTTCTCCCAGTACAATTACATGACTACCTAGTTGTTTTTTCATGTCTGTAAATTCATATTTCATGTAATTGGGTGTGCCAGTGTTTGATGAATGCATACTTATGATCACTTTATATCTTCTTGAGTTTTTTCCTTAAAAAATACATGGTCTTCCTTTTCTATTTTCATCAGTTTTGGATGAAAGTTTACATTTTCTGAAGACATTGCCTGATTTATTTTTTTGTTTGTCATGGAGAATTGTTTTTCAACCTTTGACCTTCAGTGTTGAATTACTGTTTTGCCTTAAATGCATTTCTTGCATCTTGGTTCATGCTGCCAGTTTGATTTTTTTGGTTGGAGAGTTGATATCATTTAAGTTAATTGTTACATATTATTTGTATTGGCTTTTCTTTTTCATGTTGTACCCCTTTGGTTTGTCTCTGTATTTCTGCTCTGCTTAATTCCTTCTAATTCCTGCTGATTTTCTGAGTTTGTGGTCTTCAGTGTCTCCAATAATATCTTTCAGAACATTCTGTAGAGCTGGTTTTGTGGTCATAAATTTCTTCAGTTGTTCTTTGTCATTGAAGTATCTTATTTCTCAAAAATTTTGAAAGATACTATTGGTGATACATCAATTTGTGTTGAAGACTGTTTTCCTTTAGTGTTTTATATTATTATTATTATTATTATTATTATTATTATTATTATTATTATTATTTTAAATGTTTTTAGTAGAGGGTCAACAGGGTCTCACTACACAGTTCAGACTCATAGTGATCCTCCTGTTTTCCACCTCCCAAGCACTGGGATTGTAGGCATGTATCACCATGTCCAGTCTCAATCACTGTCTCACGGTTCTCCAGGGGCTGGGTTGGCACAACATGCTGGGGACTGAAACCAATCCCTGTGTCTGCCTACAAAGGTGCTGTACTCCACTGAGCTGTCTGTCCTGCCAAATCCTTAGTGTTTTAAATATGTTACTCAAAGCTCTTCTTGATTTTAGGGTTTCTGTTTAGCAGTCTTCTGTGGATTAATGAATTTTCTTTCATAGGTGATTTTTTTCTTTTCTCTAGCTGCACTTAATATTTTGTTCCTGTGCTAAATTGCTGGAAGCTTGATTATAATATGTCTTGGTATAGTGCTATTTTGTTCATGGCCATTTGTAATTCTATATGTTTCACTTATTTGCACATGAAATTATTTATACATGTTTGGAAAGTTTTCTGCCATTTTTCTATGAAGTATTTTTTAATGATTTTGCACTCTTTAGCTCTGTCATTGACTCTTTAGCTCTGTCATTGACTCTTTAGCTCTGTCATTGACTCTTTAGCTCTATCATTGACTGTTATTTGCCTCATCCTGTAGCTATTACATTGATTTTTGGTGTGTGTGTCTTTTGCGATTTTAAAGATATCTTTCTTTTCCTGGTTTGTTAGTCATGTTCTTGTCTTCTAGATCAGATACTCAATACTTGCTTTCATTTAATTTATGGTCTACAGATTCAGTAGAGTTTCTTTTTCCTTTCTGTCTTACTTTTTTCTCCTGTGCCCAGAGTCAAACTTGTGACCAACTGCTTGTGAGGCAGGTGCCTTGAATAACACTGAGGTATAGCCCAAGCCCTACAATGAGTTGAGTCAGCTACATTTCTGCTTGGATTTATTTCATTGATTCCATTTCTTGTTTGGCATTCTTGTTTTCTATCATTTTTCTGAGAGCCTCTATTTATTTATCTGTTTCTGCTTCAATGTCTCCTATTTTATTTATTTATTTGGACCTTAGCGATTTTTTTTCCTGTGTCTTCTCCCTTTTATTTTTTCATTTCTGCTACTTCCTTTTCAGAGAGTTACATTGTTGGCTTTCCATTTCTTCTGTCTATTTGTGTTGTGGACTTGTTTAAGTGGACTTGACTTATGGGATTTCATTCTACTTCCTTTTGAAATTTTCTATTTCATGTTGTTCTCTGTATTGATGCTCTTAGATTTCTAATTTTAGTTAGCTTTATTACTGATGCCAAGGCTTTAGCAGCTTTCTTTTCCTCTGGATGTCTTCTCTTTCCACATTCATGGTTCCAGAGCAATGGAGGAAACCAGCAGCTTGAAGTAACACCCATTTCACCAGCACAAGCATCTCAGGGCAATGGAGAAAGAAGAGAATGAGAATTCACTCTCCTCTCATTGGTACCACTGTCTCAGGCCATTGTATAATTATTTCCCTTTTTCAAATGTATCTGGTAAAGAGTCTCACCATGCAGCTCAGACTCATAGTGATTCTCCTGTTTTCAGTCTCCCCAGAGCTGGGAGTACAGGCATACACCACCACACCAGGTCTTGGTCACTGACTCAGTGCAACATTTGGTGCCAGGGATTGAACCCTGATCTCTGATACCTAAAAAGTATCATTAAACTTTTAAGAAATGTATCTCAATAATTAAGTTACTACCCAACATTTTTATAATAGTCTTAGCAAAATTATTTTTGGGTACAACACAAAAAAGAACATTTAAAATAAACAATTAATAAAAGAATAACTTGGAAAGCATGGAATGGCAGATAAAAAAATTCAGGAATATTGGCAAAATCTTGCAATTTCACTGGAAGAGTACCTTTTTTAATACAGCATGTTACAAAGTGCACAGGATAATTTGATAAAACAACAGCATGTAGGCTTGAACATATTGCATAACAATATATCTATTACATAGTATGAAATATACCATGGGAAGCCAAGCCAAAACAATGTACTGAGGTAAAGAAGAACATGTAAGAAACACGGATCAAACTTACAGTTAAAGATTTGCAATATTGATTAAGCTTATTATTATCCTATATAAAAACCAACTCTTTTTCTTATATGACATTCCAAAACATAGTTCTCAAATAATTTTTAAGCTAATATTAGTACAAATTTTAGCAAATCGTATGCTTTACATAACTTATAAGAATTGTATCTTTCATAGAGTTATTTTCTATGTGTCTCTTGTAAATTAACAATAGTTTGATTTAAAAGATGAAAATATTTTTGGTAAATTTAAATCAATATTTAACAAGCAATACTTTATGTTATATAAGTGTGTTTGCATAGTACAAAATGCAAAATTTTATTAGTTTTTGGTCTATCCTTTATGTATAATTTCTTAAATGTCTTTGGTACTAAACATACAAAACTAAAAGCAAAGATGGTATTTTGATTTGAGTTTATATGTTTTCCTTATTAATTTTATGTTATACTACATGGAATACATAATTGCACACTTTTATGATGTTTTGAGAGTGATTTATGGATTT
>PVKA01032762.1:12261-25103 GCA_004027165.1 Ctenomys sociabilis
TTTTTTTTTTTTTTTTTTTTTTTTTTTTTTTTTTTTTTTTTTTTTTTTTGTCTTTTTTGAGACAGGGTCTCACTGTGCAGTTCAGGCTGGCCTTAAGCTCACTTTGTAGCTCAGGCTGGTCTCGAACTCACAACAATCCTCCTGCCTCAGCCTCCCTAGTGCTGGGATTACAGGCATGCGCCACCACGCCCGGCTTCTAAATCTCTTGATATTTGAAAGTATTTTAATATGAAAAATAATAAAAATATGTTTTTTACTCTCAAGTAATTACCAGAAATTTTAGGTTTTTCTAAAGCTTTAGGGATCTCAACTAAATTAATTCTGAGAAAACTGTTCAATCTTTCAAGACAAATCATGGGTGACAAGAATCATAAGGTGACTTGGGATGGTGCTGCTCTTCAAAGCATTGTGTATGAAATGAAGCAACACCACAAAATATGGCAAAACATTTAGAACACATTCTGATTATTTTATCTCTAATGGAATAATGACCAGAAGCAGTTTAATTTTACAGGACAGCTTCAAGTTTTATCATAATCCTGCACTCTCCCTGGACTCCCCCAGTGAACCATTGATGTTCAGGAGCATTTTGTTTTCATTTTCCTTTTTATGTATTTGGTTGTTACAATCTCACTACGCAACTTTGACTCATAGTGATCCTCCTCTGTTGTCAACCTCTCCAGCACTGGAGTTGCAGGCATGTGACACTACACCCGGAATTTAGCTGGCTCAGCCCACCGCGGGGATGGTGCTGGCGTGGCATGTGGTGCCAAGGATTGAAGCACAGTCCCTGCACTTGCCTGAACTTGCTTAAGCAAGCGCTTTAGTCCCCTAAGCTATGTCACTGGCCCTTGTGTTGTTTGAATGTGACATTGTTGTTAGACTAAGATAAAGAAGATAGAGTTTATAAGAGGAAATTAAGGTACATGATTTTGGGGGAAAATTTTCTAGGGGTCCAGTAGTCAACCATGTTTGTTATCTCATGTAAAGAAAAAGAAAAGTTGTTATGTATTGTGCATTAAGTTGTGCTTCCTTTTCATAGAAGCACAACTCTCAGTGGTGCTCTGTGAGACTTGGAAACACTGCATGTTTGATGTACCTACTTGGGGACATTTACTGGTATTACAAGGACTGATGGGCTT
Organism: Ctenomys sociabilis; assembly: GCA_004027165.1. Taxonomy (NCBI): domain Eukaryota; kingdom Metazoa; phylum Chordata; class Mammalia; order Rodentia; family Ctenomyidae; genus Ctenomys; species Ctenomys sociabilis. The sequence continues at coordinate 13,404 of PVKA01032762.1, forward strand.
AAGCAGAACTTAGGGCAGCAGAAGCTCAACAGTATGTATGGAGGCTGCAGGCAGCTACTCTGCCCTGTATTTTATTGTGCAGGTGAGCTAACAAAGCTCAAAGGATTTGACATAAACCAAAATATTGCAAGGAGCTCTGGAAAAGCCCAAATCAAAATGTAAATACCTAGAATTTTAAGATCAATTCATATCCTATTTTATAAATAACTTTCAGCCTTTTCAGGAACAGTTTATATAATAGTGCTGAGACCTATCAGACAGTGAAAATCTGATCACTAATATTAAGTGAAATGTTCACTAAAAACTGATCACCGTCTTAACTACAACCTGGCTATTGAAATGGTATCGTCAAGAAACCTACGGTTCCAAAAAGTATCTTTCCTGGAAGACAGAAGAAGAAAGCAAAGTAATGTTTCTTATGCTAAAAAGCAATATGGATAAACAAAGTTATATGAGCCTACCATCTTAGTTTGTGTTATTTATGTAATAAAATACATACCAATTAACTTGGGCTGCTTAAAAGTGTAGCCTACAAATTATTTCCTGACATTTAAAAAAATACATCTTGAAGTATGGAGAATACATCTAATGCTCATAGGTAGTATGAGTAATTAATGTATATGTTAGGACAGACACTAGGATGAAGTAGCTGTATATGTGGATGAGTCATATTGTTATGTGAGACTTAACTTCTTTATTGGTATAAAGTGAGATCATTGCAAAAGTGCTATACTAGATGTATTATTGCCTCCAAATATTCTAATTTCCCCTCATACATGGCTCATAGAAGAATGACTTTTGTCCATCGTGTAAAATTTGGGGTTTCCATATGATGCGCATTAACTCTAGATGTAGTCTGTGATCCCTTGTTTCTCCTTTTCCCTTCTCTGGGTGTCCACAGAGAGGTTTCTTGGTCAAACAGAGTACTGGAGGTGTGAAAGTGTCAAGTAAGCTCACAGACATTCTGTAATTTATAAGAATGTGAAAAAAATCACAGTTTATTTCTATAACCATATATTTTGAAGACTTCATAATGAAATTTGTTTCAACTGCACACTCAAACAATACATGTGTAGATAGAAAGTTTGTGAAAGAGAGAAATCTATCCAATACTTTCATGGTATTACCTGGCATAGTCAAAATGAAGAATAAGCATTCATGAATGGAATTAGTTCCCTGTAAAAGCGGATTTGAGAGGCTTTTCTTGTCCTTTCTCTTCCTTTGTAGAGGACGAAGTCAGAAGAGGCTGTCTGTGAGCAACAGACCTTCAATTGACAAAGAATCTGCCTGTGTCTTAAGCTTAGATATCCTGAGCTCCAGACCTCTTAGAGACAGATGTTTGTAAGTCACCCAGTTTAATTTTTTGTTAAGCCAAAAGAATAAACATAGATATTGATCAAAATATTGTAAAAGATTAATACCTGTTCTAATTTATCTGCTTTGCATTTTAATCTATTCCACATATCTTCACAAATTTGAATCCATAACATCTACTAACATGCCTATGATCCTTTATGTATAGCGATGTATAAATATAAATTTAGCCTCTATAATGCTCCTATATAATTATTATGACTCTGAGAATGAGTGGAAGGCTAATAACTTTCAAACAACTGGGTAAATGGATATACCATGAGAAGAAATTTGATTCTTATAAATAAAAATGTCAAGGATTGACATCTTTTTCAATTTACTTTAAATAAGAACTTCATTCTATATAGATATATATGTGAATTACTAAAATCCTTATGGAAACAGTTGCTTTTAGTAACATGTGTAATAGGAAAGAATCTGAAACAGGTGAGTGAAAAAAGCTACCTCCCAGTAAAAAATATGGATGAGGGCCAGTGGCTAAAGTTCCTGGTTAGCCAAACTTAGGGAGGCTCAGGGGATTGTGGTTCAATCCCTAACAGCTCATACTATGCCATCTCCACCCATAGGGCTGGCTGAGTCAGCAATTAAAAGAAAAATAAGAGAAATGCAGATGACATACGTGCACAGTAACTACTAAAGACGATGTTGCCTGCAGATTTATGCTTCTGTCTCATAAATATTATTCATGATTTCTAAGAAAAAGATACTCCTGTTCCTATTATAAGGAGAAAATTATTTATTTATTTATTTTTTAATTTTATTAAAGTACAAATATTAGACAGTTTTACGACACCTTAACAAGACAGATTCGATAAATTAATACATTGCAAACTGTTTTCATACTGTTTTGCTATCATACAAGTTGCATACATGATATTATACTTACAGACATTGTTATAGCAAATGTCACTTATCAGTAAATTAAGAGTGTAGCTGTTTACTTATTTTTTATACCTGAATTATAACAAAAATTCAATAATTATTTTCCTAGTGGATGACTATAGTACTAGAAGCCGACATAATATCCTGTCCAACTACCATTAGTGCATATCTTGCCTCTCATAGGATTATGTAGAAGCACAGCATTATCTATCCCAACTGTACTGTCTATGCACACACATCATGATTTTTTCTTTCTATACCCCTTCCTTTGTCTACACCTGTCAAAGATGGGCACTCCATTGTCATTCAACTAACTTAGGTGCTTGAACTCAACTACGCAATCCAACACAGTCCAGCATTCCACAATAGTGAGTTATTCAAAGAAGTTGTCAACCATAGCCATTTACAGCTCAGCTTAATATTATGGCCCCGCGAAGTATACTTCATTTTTATACTTTTCTGTAGGATGGTTAAGACCTACATAGAGCAAGACTTATATACCAACACATGTACTTTATGTTTCTTATGTGGTCAGTGAAGTCCCCTAAGGGTTTATCTTGTAGTCCTGTACATTATTCTGTAGATTCTTTGTCTGTGTCATCCATGTGGATGAGTCATGGCCAATGCTTGACCAGTTTGCTCTCTGTGAGATCCTGAGAGAAAGCTTTCTCTCTATGTGACTCTCTCCAGGCACACTATAGAACTTCAATTTCTTTCCTCTGTAGCTCCATAACCTCCTTGTTCAGAAAATTTGGACCTCATCTGAATTTCATGATGTTGCAGTACAGGTTCTCCTACATCCTGAGTCTTCACTGACCTTGAAAGGCTAGAGCCAAAATGTTGGCTGGCCTTGTGACTCTTCTATTTCTCCAACTCTGATTTGTGAACTTAGATTGTTAACCATCCATAAGAACAGCTGATTATTATCCTGCAGCATATGCCATTCACTTTGCCTTAGATGTGGTATCTCTATATAATGGAGTATTACTCAGCTATTAAGAATGATAAGTTTGAAGCATTTATACTGAAGTGGATGCCACTTGAAGATATACTCATAAGTGAAATAAACCAAACACACATGTGTAAATATTGTATAGTCACCCTAGAATAATAAGTGAAAAGCAGAAATACAAAAGGAAACGTACAACTAAAATCAATTGAGTCAGAAAATCATTTTTAATATTATGTGACTCATATCCACATTAAACTTTGAAGACTTTCGTAAGAGTAATTACATAATCTTTTATTAAATTAATATAAAATTTGGTATCATGCATATAAAAAGAGTTTGATTAAAACCACTTAAAAGATTTCAAAGACTCAAAGTAACAATTTTTGGCATGCATCATAAAATGTTACTATTACTACTTTTGTAAGAACTACCTAATGACATTCTACATTATTTTGGTTTGTATGGTCTCTCTTCTCTTGGAGATCGATATGAAACAAATGTGGAAATGTGCTCTAGCTTGGAAAGGTATATTTCATTATCTTCACTTTTATCCCACATAATCAGAACTTAGTACACTTTAATATTTAAATTTTATTATATAGGATCTTTTCATGTATGACGTATCTCAAATACCCCCAGCAAGATAATTTTCCACAAAAACCCAACAAAATGTTAAGGCTATACTGATTTGTTTTGCTTTTATATTCCATTGGCAACAGAAACTATTCTCTGTGCTCCTACTTGACCAAGTATAACTAAAACTACGCTGTTTTGAGTGGCGTGAAAAGCATTGAAAAGATTGGAAATTTGATGAGGGTGAAATAAAACATGATTTTGACACATTTTCATTATTATGAGATTGACTTGAAGAAGATTGATGCTTTTAGGTATTATTTAAAGTTTTGTCAATTACGTTTGTGATCATTATTTCATATAGTTGTATTTTTCATTTTGCTGAGTTTTAAATGAAAATTTGCTCCATTAGAATATTTCAAGAAGCTTTATTAATCATTATTTAGACCTTTGAAAGAATGACACTTTTCCAGAAAATCTAATGTTCTTGTTTAAAATACAAAGGCAAACATATCAAGTAAACTTTATTTCGTTCTTTTCCAGTGTCAGATGCTAGCAAATTCTCAGCTCTTATTATTTAACACCAGCCTTTATTTAACACCAGCCTTAAGTAGCAGGACCTTTCACCTTATTCTGATTTTATGGTTGCTTTTCTAAGAGCAACTAAAAGGGCACATGGTAGAAGTGGTTCTCAACATATATCTGACAAAATTATTGATGTAATTGAAACCTAGTAGGTCTATTTTATTTCTGAGTATAGATAATATTTTCAAAAACAGTTAAATAACTTATTATTACAGTGGTTAAGTTTATGAACATGTCTTATTTTTGCTGAGATATAAAAATCTGTACAATGTATATTTTTTGTTTAATTTGTGAAATTTACAAGTTCATTCACCTAAATAAAGGCAACTTTGATGCAAATCTAGATTTTGTACTAACCATGTAAATGCATGTTGTTCATTTACAATCATGATTACACTTCACTTAATTTTTATGAATACCATGTCTGTCAAACCCAAATTTTTTCTATGACATTTCACCTTACAATCTGTTTACTAAATGTATTCAAAGAAGCATTGCCAATATCAAGTTTCACTGAAGAAATCTGTTTCTCATATGAAGTAGAATAGTTCACTAAGATTACCCCTGACACAATGTTATCTGAGTGGATACCTTGTTATCATTGCATGGCATGTTTTACAATTTATTGATTTTAATTTGTTTGAAACCAACTACTGTGTCAGAATTTGACACAGTTGAAAACGTATAAAGTTATGGTTTAAATACGTGAAAGGTTTCTTAGGCAGACACAAGGGTCAGGGGTTCAATCCCCTACCTGCTATGCTGGCCTCTTCCCTGGGGCATACTGAAATAGTGAATGGGACTTGGTGTGGTGGCATATACCTATAATACCAGGACTTGGGAAGCTAAAAAACAGGAATATCACTACAAGTCCAATCTGTAATGAGCCCCTGTACTAAGTATGTTAAATAAATAAATAAGTGACAGACATTATAGTTTAGGTTACTATAGTAAAGCCAGTAGACACTCGACTTTAATAAAAATGTCCTCCTAAATTAATGGTAAAAAATAATTGTGGGAAATTCAAATTGAGAAAATAAAGTGTGTGTGTTTGAGTCATTAAGAGCTGCATTATAGTACTTTAGATCGCATCCTATGACCTATATTTTTAGATTTTTATTTCTGATCTCTCTATGAAATGAGCCATGACACTATTTTTTCATAGAGAAAAAATAAAATATTTATTTTGAATTTTTAATAAAATACATTTACAAAATTTCACATACCAATTTCAGAAAAGAGAATCTCCAGATTCCAATGAAATCTGAAGTCCATATTCAGTGGAGCATTAGTCGTATTTCAAAACAAAGTTTTGGAAGAAAATACCTCAAACAAGGAAACTTGCACCTGTAAAATAAACAGATAAATAATAATAATATATTCTTGTATTTATATTAATTTAATTTATAAGATGATAGGCAAAATTCTTTCCTTAAAAGTTCAAAAAATACAGATTCTACTGTTAATAGTAAAATCGGTATTTCTTGGTATGATTTTAGCTTTGCCAGGAGATGCTGCCCAGTCTTCACCAGTTTCAGAAATCTGACCTTTGCCAATGCTGCCATAAAGTGCTGTAACTAAAAAAATTTAAAGGGATTTTTTTCATTTAATTTAATCTCTTTCTTTCTTTCTTTCTTTCTTTCTTTCTTTCTTTCTTTCTTTCTTTCTTTCTTTCTTTCTTTCTGTTTTTGAGGTACCAGGGATCAACAAAAGAGAGCTTCAGTAAACAAACACACACACACACACACACACACACACACACACACACACACACACACACACATATATATATATATATATATATATATATATATATATATATATATATATGTATATTTCTTGGCACCAGGGATTTGAACTCAGGATCTTGAGCATGCCAAGTAGGTGTTTGTGTCGCTGGGCTATCTCACTGGCTCTAAGCTTTCTACTAGCATAGTGTACCGGAAATAAGCTAGACTAAAGTAAGTCCCTTTATAAATGAAAAAAAATACCAAAACATAGTTGGATTTCAACAATGACTCTAATAAGGAGACTCTCCGATTTGGACAGTGTATTGATATTGTTTAAAAGAAAACAAAAATGAGAACATGTAGAAAATATGTGAAACATTGCAAGTAACATATACTTTGAAAGTTACTCATATATTTGAATCACCTTGTTCAAATCTCGCTTAATAAATCCTCTAAACATAAATTAAACTGCTTATTATTGAGCAAAGAACAAATAACATGTCTTACACCATCAGAACCACAGCAAGATCACACAATTCTGACCTTTCATGTGGTTAGGCAGCATTTATGGACAGAAAATAGACTTGAAATATAGAGACAGCTTGTTCAGTTGCCATTATGCATATAGTTAATTTAATTTGATCTGACAGTTGATTGACTGTAATTGGTTGAATCTCTGCTACTGTTTTTACACCTTTTGATTAATAGTAGTTTATGCACTAGGATAGTTTGTGGTTCATTGTGTAAGGTCATGAGTGCAGGGTATTCTCTGCCAAATTTAGTTTTGTTTAAGAGGTCTACTGCTTAAATTCATTATCAAGAATCACCTGTGGACAGTGCACACATCCTCTTTTCCACACCAGACTAGATGCCTTTAAGTTATCTTTTTTGTTTGTTTTTTGTTTGATTTTTGCTTTTTTAAAATTTATTGAGAAATGAATAGCAATGAGACAGTTTCGAAACTGATTAGTATAACAGTTTCAATAATTAATACATCGCATATTATTGACTTTGTAGTGGTTAATCATAGTACAAGATGCAGATACAACATCCTGTCCAAATACTATTGGTACACTTCTTTCTTTCACTGAATAAAGGGAAAGTAGCTGTATATCTATCCTAAGTATTTTGTGTATACAGATAGCAAAATGGCTCTTCATTTTTATCCCATTTTTCTGTTTATTTTTGTCAGAGATGGGTCTTTCATTGCCATTTAAGTACTGTAGGGGCATGAATTCAGCACAATAGTCCAATATAGTCCAATAGTTGATAATAGTAGGGGGTTAGCCCCACAATGGGCAATGTCAGAAGTTGTTCACTTGAGCCTGTTACAGCTTAGCATATTAATATGGCTTTACTTTTTATACCTTGTTTTTATTCTTTTCTGCTGGATGGTTAAGATCAAGATAAAGGAAGATCTATTCAACAAGAAATGCAACTTCTGTATCTGAGAAAGTCATTCAAATCCCCTCAGGATTTACCCTGAAACCCTGTACTAAAGTTTCTAGATCCTTTGTCAGTGTCAGCCATGTGAATGAGCTACAGCCATTGCTTGACCAATTTGCTCTCTGTGAAAGCCTGAGAGAATGTTTTCTCTCTAGGTGATTCCACTTAAGAACACTCTACATCATTGAATACTTTCCTCTGGCCCATAATCTACTTGATCAGAAAATTTGGGACAACACTTATTTACATGATGTTACAGTGTAGGTTCTATGCCCTGACTCCTTAATGATCCTGAAAGACTAGGGCCAAAATGTTGGCTGTCCTTGCAGCCCTTCTTTTTCTCCAATTGTTGGTCTAAAAACTTAAGTTGTTAGCTCTCCAGAAAAGAAGCTTAATGATATTATTACCCTACAACCTATGCATTTGGGTTTAACCTCACTATCTGTCTAAATATCAAACATCTTAGAAATAAAATGGCACAGGTATTTTTGATGAAGTATTGATATGACAAACTTTATTTTTATTTATTTTCATTTTTTCATTGAAGTACAAATATCAATGAGACATTCGTAAGACACCTTAACAAGGCGGATTAGATAAATTAATACACTGAAAACTGTTTTCATAATATTTTGGTATCGTACAAGGTGCATATCTGATATTATAGTTACAGACATTATTATAGCACATGTCTCTTATCAGTAAATTAAGAGAGTGTAGGTGTTTACGTATCTCATTTTTTATACCTGAATTATATCAAAGATTCAATAACTAATGCTTTCTACCTTGTTATTTTCCTAGGGGTTGTCCATAGTACTAGAAGCCGACATAATATCCTGTCCAACCACCATTAGTACAAATCTTGCTCTCATAGCATTATGTAGAAGCATGGCATATCTATCCCAACTGTACTGTTCATACACACACATCATGATTCTTCCTTTCTATACTCCTTCCTTTGTCTACTCCTGTTAAAGATGGGCACTCTATTGTCATTCAACCAGTGTAGGTGCCTGAACTTGATGACACAATCCAACATAGTCCAGCATTCCACAACAGTAGTGAGTTATCTGAAGAAGTTGTTGACCATAGCCATTTTCAGCTCAACTTAATATTATGGCCCCGAGTTGTATACCTCATTTTTATACTTTTCTGCTAGGTGGTAAAGACCTAGATAGAACAAGATCTGTATACCAAAACATGTAGTTTTTATTTCTGAAGAGGTCAGTGAAGCCCCCTCAGGGTTTATCTTGTAGTCCTGTACCTTATTCTGTAGATCCTTTGTCTGTGTCATCCATGTGGATGAGTCACGGCCAATGCTTGACCAGTTTGCTCTCTGTGAAGACCTGAGAGAAAGTTTTCTCTCCATGTGACTCTCCCCAGGCACACTATAGAACTTTAATTTCTTTCCTCTGTAGCTCCATTACCTCCTTGTTCAGAAAATTTGGGGCTCAACTGAGTTTCATGATGTTGCAGTACAGGTTCTCCTATGCCCTGAGTCTTTGCTGACCTTGAAAGGCTAGGGCCAAAATGTTGGCTGGCCTTGTGGCTCTTCTGTTTCTCCAGTTTTGATCTGTGAACTTAGGTTGTTAACCATCCAAAAGAAAAGCTTATTAGTATCCTGCAGCATATGCCATTCACTTTGCCTTATCTGACTCAATTGTTTTTAGTTGTTGCTATACATTTCTATTTTTATTTCTTCTTTTTGCTCCTTATACTGGGGAGAATATATGATATTTACACATGTGTGGCTGGTTTATTGAAATGAATTCCACTTGAACATATATTCATAAGTGATACAATAAACTTTAAATAACTACAGAATGTGAAGAAAAAGTTAAAAAATGGTAAAAAAAAATAGGAATAAACAATTAGATATTTTTACATAGAAATTTAGAAGTCTAACCACGTACAGCATTGTAGCAGGCCAGTCCTATGACATTGTTTTCCTGTCTCTTATTTTCATCAATTACTGTTATTCTGTCTTTAAGTTATTTTGTATTTTTTTTTTTGCAGAAGACAAATCATGTGATGCTGCATATTGTGAACCCCAGTGACTTTTTCCAAGATCATTTGCTTTCTTGTTTTTTTCTTAACCAGAATTTATTTTAAAATTTCTCAAACAAGACTTCCATCTTTTTTTTTTTACTGCATGGTAGTTTATCAGGCGGATATGTTGTGCTTGTATATGATTTGTTTATTCATGTAGAAAGTGACAAGATTCTTTTTGTATCTTATCACTGATATAGAAAAATGCTGAACACTTGTTAGATGATCCATAAATAGTTGTTGAATGAATAAACAAACAAATTCATAAGAGTTTTATTTAAAAACATGCTTGATAATTTAGAGAATATCTTATGCTAACATCAGGAATATAGCTTCTTTCTCATACTATACCTTTTCAATATACCTGACATTTGCCTATTCTGTTTTATTCCTGTTAAATCACACTCTTCCCAACGTGCCATTAATTGCAACTGAATTATATGAAAATTGTTGTTGGGTTCCATCCCTCCATTTCTTTTATCTTGAATAAAGTTGAAAATGTACTTCAGATTATGATACTTCTTTGTTTTAACATCGAAAAATAGCCTCAGTTAAAGAACTGAAAATATAGCCAGACCCTTAAAGAAAACATGCTTGAAATAATTTGGCTTGTAAGCCATCCATGTACTCTTTGTTTTTGTTGTTGCTTTTTGTGGAAACATAGCTTGAGCTCAGGACCTTGTGCATGCCATGTGGTGCTTATTCAATGAACTCTCTCCCTCCCCTCATCCCTGTAGTCTTGTAATGTTCTTGTCCACTCTTTGTCAATATGATTCCAATATGTTCTTTTCCCATTTTTTAAAGAACATAAAATAGTAGTAAAAAACATAAATAATATTTTAATGCTTTTAAAATTTATTTATTTATTTATTCATTTATTTGGAACCAGTGATTGAACTCATGCCCTTATGCTTGCCAGGGAAGCACTTATCTCACTGAGCTGTGTACCCATCCCCCATACCTTTTATTTTTTAAAGATAGTAAAACTTAAAATTAAAAGAGAAAAAATTGTGTGATACATACAAATTTTCATTTAAGAAAATATTATGAATTTCACACTATTTGAAATTCATATTGTTGTTTGCTATCCAGTTATTCTTTTAGCAATGCATGAGTATAACATTGGTTGAAGGAAGAAAAAAAGAAATAAATGTATAGGAAATTAAGAAAATAAAAAGGAGAAACAAATAAAAAAGGGAGATGAGACAAATATACTACTTCTTTTCATACACTGACAGAAATGCGCCATCTTGTTTACACACACAGATAAATCTCTTTCCCACATTCCCTCTCTTGTCCTTCTCTGCAACTCAGTAGCTCTTTCCTTTTTAAAAGTTCATTCCCTTTTACCAGTATCTATTGTACTCTTCAGATTCCATTTTTCTCTTTCAGGTTCTCACATTAAGGAGACAAAACAATGTTTACATATGCATGTCTGATTCATTAAAAATGATACAAAATTTCACTAAAAAATAATAGGAATTCAATAGTGATTTCTGTACTGCATGAAGTTATCATGTGTGTGTTAGTTGCTTAGGTTACCAGATATAAATATGCAAGATTGGTTTAAGAAAAAAACAAAATAACAAAATTTATGTAAGAAATGAATAAAAATAAAAAAAATAAGCATGAGCTGTTTGTTTCAAAAGACCAGCATAAATCAGCAGGATAATTCCCAAACTATCTTGCATATATACATAAATATATATTTTTGCCTTCTTTCTTTTGTCATTTTCCTCATTCCAGTTTTCTCTTATCATTCAAAAAACTCTTTCCCATTTGTATCATCTAATGTCTCTTTCAGACTATATTTACTCTTTTATGTCCTCAATATAGTGATATAATATGAAGTTTACACATGTTGGTCTTTTTTTATTTTTATTTTTATTTTATTGAAATACAAATGTCAATCAGACAGTTTCAAGACACCTTAACCATACAGATTCGATAAATTAATACATTGCAAACTGTTTTCATAACGTTTTGGTATTGTACAAGGTGCATACATGGTATTATATTTACAGATATTATTTTAGCAGATATCTCTTATCAGTGAATTAAGAGTGTAGCTGCTGGGGCTGGGGAGATGGCTCAGTGGAATAAGTACTT